>CABHPQ010149467.1:0-27869 GCA_902168405.1 Peromyscus aztecus | reverse complement strand
CAGGACAGAGGTAACATCTTATGCTGATGGAACTAGAAGCTGGTTGAAGAAAGAAGACCCTTTAAAATCTGAGGAAATATCAAGAATAGTTGGATTATTTCTGGAAACAAGACTCTGTATTAGAGACAATTTCATCTGGGTTTCAAAGGCTCATGTGAAATGGCTATCTGGGAAACTTTAAGAAACCTTTGTCAAAATAGCTGAACAATGTGAATCTCTCTGATAAGCACTGTTCAATGATTCAAAAATGAAAACCCCATCATCATAGTCAAACTTTTCAATGTGTGTGCCTCTGCATGTGTGTGTCTATACCTGATGCCACTTATCTCTGGGGAACATACTTGGCCCAGAACTGAGAACTAGACTATTTATTTTGGTCACAGCCATTACAAAAAGTGAAGCTTGTTTTTAGTTATAAATGGCAACAGGACTCTGTTTGGGGACTTCTGCTTTGATAGGGGAACCACTTCTGTTGCTTTACCAACTTTAACGTGGGTATTACATGGGTCACAGCAACTCTAGTCACCAATGGGAAGGGCACCTACATAGCAAGGTCTATAGCTTGAGAAGCAGATGAAACAGAAAAATACAGAAAGAGAGACTAATGAAATAAATGAAACTCCTGAATCAGAACACAGCTGAAGCACAATTCTCATCGAGAATTCAGTGAGGGAGCCAATAAATCCCTCATTGATTTAGCTGGATTGAGCTGTTTTCTGACATATGCCTTCAAAAGATTTTACCCAATACAAGGATGTATAAAGTGTCAATATTAGAAAGTGTATGTGAGAGAAATGGTAGAGATAAAGTTGACTTGACTTCAGGAGTCAGTTGGGATTTGGGAAGAAAAAGTATACTATGACTTTGTGGTTGATATCCCTGGTGGTAGAGTAATCTAATATAGTTTTTTTCACTGTCTTCTTGTGCTGAATTCCTTCGTTTGACCCTCCAGATTCATTTTCCTTCCAATTCTTTCCACATGGTTTGGGCCCAGGACACTAACCTACCTAAGTTCTAGGTACTAGCTTCTTTGCCTCCTAGGTGCTGTCAATGTGTGACTGATGAGGAGATATCAGAATGGATCTGTTTCCTTACTATGAAGGTCCCCAGAATTGACTGTGTCTGTGAAAGAATCATTGTTTTTCCCAAGATAGTTTGATCTTCACAAGTTTGTTATTGGGAGTTTTTTAGGCTGTCTTTCTTATACTGTACCCTCTCTGATTAGGGAAATCACAGTCAAGTTCCTGGATGCCATCAGCATTCCTCTGCTCCTTCCCCATTCATTTATTTAGTTCTTTGGCAAATATATAACCTTAGAATTATCCAATTTCTGGAATATCAAAGAACCTCACCTACTCTTGGTGATGTGTAGATGGGCATGTTCATAACAGAACAGTTTTGTTTAGTATATTTTGATTATATTTACTCTTCCTCTCTTACTTGCTCCTATATCTGTTCTCTACATCTTCACCACCCTATCCACCCAACTTAGAGTTTTAGTCTTTTTCTTTCTTTTCTATTGAGTTTGGTTTGTATTGCCCAACTACTCTTGCCTTCTCTGCATTGTGGTCAACCTAATGGGGTCCCAATATTAGAGCAAACTGTCTCTCTTCTCTCAAAATCTCTGCAATGTGAACAATTTCTCCTGTGCCTCTCTCTTCCATGCTGGGATTTTGTCTGGCTTGGGTTTATACAAGTCTTTTGCATGTTACCATCTCTTTGAATTCATATGTGCGACTGTCCTGTTGTGTCCAGAAAATATGACTTCTTTGAAGTTATCTATCACCTTTGGCTCTTACAGTCTTTATGCCCCTTCTTCTGAGAAGTCTATGTTGCCAAAATCACTACATCCCTGAGTCACAGAACATTGAGAAGCAAAGTTGATAGTTATCTTGAAGCTTCATCCATACTGACTAGCTTTTATAATAATTTCATTTATTCTCACAGCAACACCATGATGTCAGCAGGTCAAGTAATATCTCCACTTTGTAAAGAAAACCCAAAATCAGATAACAATACAAAGTCCAAGTTCACACAGCTAATAGCTACTCCTGAACATATGCCTTTTAACTCCAGTAGTCATGTGCTTATTTAATCAATAAACCTTGGTTTATCTAAATTGGATGAATTTCTTTAAAGCCATTGTATTTCACTCCTTCTCTTTTTATCTCTAAGCCAATAGCTAGATCTTTTGGGAACAGGCATAAATGGAAGTGATCTTCCATTGGGTGTAAGCAGCAATCATGTGGTATTACCTAGAGAGATAAAGAAAAAAATATATATGTAGGTGGGCAAATGAAGTAATTGAGATTTTTGTGTATGAAGAGCCAGTCATGATAAATAGCAAAATAAAGGGGATTATGAATATATTTGTGCACCTTAAAACAACAAGAAGTTCCACATGATTTATGTAGTTGGGACAGGCTAAAACCTCACTAGTGTAATAGTTCAGTCATTTGTCTTAGCAACTATCTTGTTATTGGCAATCAATAATGCAGCTAAGATGACTGATGGCTTTGTTTTCTTGTAGTGCCTCAGCTGGTTTAAATTATTTATTTGACATATTGCCTGTTGGCAGATGTAAGGAAAGCAATGACAATACATTTGCATGGCTTGATGTAGAACTGGAAAGGAAAAATGCCTGTCCTTGATCTTTGAGCACATAATATAGATAAGGATATACTGTGCAGGAATATCATGTCATGAGCTATGCATATGGGGATTAATGAAGCTGCAGGGTTTTGAAAGTGTTATTCCAGGTTGCATGAAAATCTTCATTAGCTTTAGAAGCTCAATTCGTGGGGATACATGCCTGACTTCCATCCAGTGGACAGGATAAATGAGGACCCAGGGTTTCAAACATCACATTCTGCTCTGATTTATCTGTTAAGAAGGTTTTCTTTCTCAATTAGTAGAAAAGTTCTTGAGAACAAGAACTATGTCTTATTATGTTGGTAATCCTAGACCCTAGCAGAGTAGTCAGTAAGTATTTGTTGATGAATGTATCAAGCAAAAACAAACATATATAAACAAACAAGCAAACAAAAACCAATTACAACTTTTGCCTTGAATTTACAAGAGGTTAACTTCGTAAGTGAAGTGCTGCTTTGGGAAGAGGCTATATAAATGAAGAGTCAGCTCTGTGGTTGAATCTTAGCTATAACAGGCAAAGCGTTAGAGCTTTTTGAACTTCTAGATTTTTAATGCAGAATGAGGAAAACAGGAGTTCATAATGTTATAATACAATTTGAATTCAAATATAAATAAATTGAAAAACTTTGTAAACTCTAAAATTAATAAATTTTAGTAGTAAATTGGCTTTATTGTTTTGAAGCCTTGATTTGCAAGATTTTCCAGCTTTTATGGCAGAAATGGTCTCATCATGTCTGATTTCAGGCTAACATAAAGATTAGGAAGCAATCTTCAAAGTTTCTGAATATTTAACAACTGGCTTCTGTGAGCTGGCTTCCTCATACCACTGGGTGAGGAGAAGGGTTTGAGTTTAGGTAAGTGAATTTTGTGATGCTTCCGGAAATTTTTTGCCCTGTAGAAGAGTTCTGTTTTGAGAGAAAAGGAGAGTAGACATTTTCTCATGGGGATAGGTTGAGATGTCATTTCTATACCAGAAGGAGTAGTTATAACATACTTACATGGGGGAAGGCGTGCTCAGAAAGGATTTCTCCCTTAACTTATATGAAGATGCCTCAGTGAGAGATGCTATCAATTGAACAAGTCCTGCGTCAGAGGCCAGAAGAGGGCATGGGATCCTTTGCAACTGAAGTTAGAGACAATTGTGTACTGTCTTGTGGGTGCTGGGAACTGACCACCCTCTTGACATATTTCACCTGTTATACTCAGACTTATTCCTCTGGATCTATGGCTACAAATTTCTCTGCACATTGGAATCACATCAAGGGCTTCTAAAAAGACACTGATACTTGAAGCTAAAACCCAATATTTAATTGACTTGTGATATTGTCTGACATCAGGATTTTTAAACAGTGACTGTGATGCACAGCTGTGTTTTAAAGTCACCATGTTACAAGAAGCCTCTGAATGGCTTTGGGGTTTTAGGTAAGCTTTTTAAAATTCATAGTTTATTTTGCACCATTTCTCTAAGCTCAAGAGGAGAAGGAACTGTGAATGATACTACTGCATCTCTATCAGGAAAAGAAAGATGGTAAAGTGGGACCAGAAAATGGTATCTTCAAGTTTAAGATCTCAGAGTTGGAGCGTGTGTTTCTGAGTGTGGTCCTGTTATGAAATGATTTAAATTTGCAAAGATGTGATGGTCAGTAGAGTTTAGAACAGATAATTAGAATATAAATGATAGTGATATATATGGATAGTGTGTTAGTCATGTGTCCTGTTGTTGAGATGAAGGATCTTTCAAAACTTTGGAACAGAAAAGCACAATTCCAGTCAGCATTAGAGCAATCATCCAATTAAGAATCTCCACTCAAGTATAAGTCACTCAAGGCATGTGCTTTCCACTGTTGTGGTTATATGTAAGTTCTTGTGTGGAGAGGGTGACCAGCTGTCCAGTTGGCTGAAGCTCACATGTGGGTCCCAAGAGGTCCACTTTTGCCCAAATGAGAAAGGAAACACAAATATAAGAAACTGAACCTTTTGGCACAGTTTTGTTACTGCAGCAGAACCTCGCCCCCTCTCACTGGTTTAGGAGAGAAATCATAAAACAGAAAGAAGACTCCATGAGTGCAGTATGGAGCTGATCAGACTGCTCTGTTCTCACTCCTTATAATTCACGAGCTGATGAGGTCCAGGGGATTAGGTGGAATTTTTGTTCTCTGAATCACACTGCAGCCAGTTGATGGCTGGCCATGAGTGAAGACAGAAAATGCACTTGCCTTAATATTTGTTTTGATTTGAACTTCGTTGGGACACATAAAATAACTCATTCTGTCCCTCAAATTTACATTGCAATTTTTTTTGATGCACACCTATCACATGATGTATGGTATCAGTCCCCTGTTGATTTCCTTCTGGTCTCAGTACAGTCATGGATAGGCAGACGTTTGTCAGTGAAAGTGTTAGTGGCTGAACTGCTCTCCTCCCTCAGTAGGGTGACTTGCAGTTTAGAATTATAGTGATTGAATGTGAATGAGATCTGGGACTTTTTAGTTTTATTTACTTTTCCTGCTTCAAATGAAATGAATATGCATTGTACCAGGAAGGCAGACAAGGTTATTACCAGTGCAGCTGAGAACAATTAGTTCTTATTTGCTTAACACCATTTCTTAATGTGTGATTGTAAAACTTTTCACAGGATGTTTTAAATGTAATCAATTTTTCATTGTGGTTCCTAATAATTCAAAGAGCCTGGCATTTGCAATCAAGCCAACTGTGGTCGATACCTATTTTCTCTTAGTTAAATAGGAATTTAACTCAGGGACACAAGTGGTGGCTTCTGGAACTCATTCTGTGTGTTTATTATTTTGTGAAACTGCACCCAGATTTATGGGCTTTCAGAAGAAACTGTCTCCTGTCATGGCCACCCGAACTTACTGAATATCTAGAGTCAGCCCAATAAGAACTCACAGCTTGTCGCTACTGCCTGATCAAAGTAGTCAATTGAGTACTTTACATCTCTGCATAGAAATTTTCTCAATTTTAAAATGAGAGAAAAGTTATTTCATTTGGTTGTATTCATCTTAAATGAAATTAAGAATTATGAATCAATTTATACCCCATACCACTGGCTATAGGTGAATAACCCAACAAAAACTAACCTAGAAAGGAATTCAGAGGCTGGTGAACATGTTGCATGGTAGTTATACTGATTTTAGGCATATATGAATTTAGGCCATCAAAGAATGGTTCTTAGCTGCTTGCATCATATATATTGGTCTCATTCTCTAAATTTTCTATATATGTTCAAAGTAAGGTCAAGTTTGTAGCCATGAAATGTACAGCATAGGGCTGGTGATGTGGCTCCATTAGTAAAGCATTTCCTTGCAAGCATGAAGAGCTACATTCCATCCCCAGAACCCACATACAAAAGGCCAGGCATGAAGGCACACGCCTGCCTGTAATCTCAGTATTGGAGAGACAGAGACAGGAGCATCCCAGGGCCTGCTGGTCAGCAAGTCTGGCTGACTCGGTGAATTCCTGGCTGGTAAGAGATGCTATCAAAACAAAACAAAACAAATCAAATCAAAACAAAACAAAACAAAACAAAACAAGTTGAAACAAAAGAAAACCATGAAAAACAGGAGGAAAACATCCGAGGAAGGACAACTAAGGCTGTCCTTTGACTAGCACACAGACGTGTATGTGTGCCTGTACACTCGCACACACAAATACATAAAAATAGCATATTTCAGGGTTTGGGGAAGAATGAATGTAGAAAAATAAGCACATGTGAACAAGTTGATATAACTATGTTTGCACGAGCTCTCATGGGCTCTCCTTCCCACCACTGTCTTGAATATCTTTTCATCATATTCTAAACCAGACATTGGCAACTTCCAGCTTCCCAGAGTCTCTCTTGGGCTTCCTACCTGTTTTTGTAAGTGGAGTTTTATCAGAACATAACTAACTATACATGCGGGGTTAGGTGTTTTCTAGGGCTGTGTCTAAGCTGAAATTGCAGAGTTGATTACTGGAGAAAGAGACGTTGTGACCGGCCAAAGATGAAGTGCTTTGCATTGGCTTATTTATAGAAAAGGCTCATGTCTTTTACAAAATAAGATCGAAAATAATTGTCTTGAAAATGGTTTGTTTACCAGGTGGCTGCAAGATAGCCCATTGGGAAAACAAAAGTATATTTTGGCTTGTATTATTTCTTTCTGTTTCTAAAGAATATCTAAATAATAGTCCTTGGATATATAATGCTTATTCTAACAATATTTAGTGAAAGTATACAATATGCAGTTTTATGTTTGTGTATATAGTATGTATATATGTAGATGGTTTTCAATTTACAATAATTTAACTTAACTGTTTTTTTACCTTATGATATTTAAAAAGTGACACAATCCCAGCAGAAGCCACATTTGTGTGTGTGTGTGTATGCCGGTTTGCATTTGTGTATGTACAATATGTTGTATGACATGCACAGGTGTATAGGTACACATGTGTCACAACTTGTGTGTAGAGGTCAGAGGACAATCTTTGGTGACAGTTCTACCATTAGACCTTGTTTGAGGCAGGGTGTCTGTGTTGTTTGCTGTCACACTGCATATAGCAGGCTAACCAGCTCACAAGCTTCCATCACCCCCTGTGTCTGCCTCTCATCTCACCACATGGAAGTCATAGGATTACAGATAAATTAATTATTGCATTCAGCTTCACTTAGGTTCTTGGGGTTCAAGATTAGGTCTCCAGACTCTCCCCCGTACAGAAATGATACTTTGAATTCTGAATTTTCCAGGACTACCACTACATATTCACTACTGTGCTCTGCTGCTAGGCAATAGCAACGAGAGTGCTGCAGTTCCAGGCAGCTACAAGGTCACCAATACTTGGTGTGCTGTGTTGCTAATCGCTCTGTCATCTGTCTATCTATCCCTCTCTCTCCTATCTATCTATCTATCTATCTATCTATCTATCTATCTATCTATCTATCTATCTATCTACTATCATCTGTCTATATACTATATAAGGGAAAGAGGGATGAGAAAGAGTGAGAGGGGAGAGAAAGAGGCTTCAAAACTTTTAAATGATTTTAGCGCATGGCCAAGAAAACCAAACCAAACCAAACCAAACCAAACCAAACCAATCAAACAAAACCCCCTGAGAGACAACCATGCCAGCAGCTGTCATACTATTATCACTTTGGGGAAATGTGTTTATTCTTGAACTGACTCTCCTTCCCAGCCCTGTGCTATGTGTACCTGCTCCCATGTAGACCTGGGCTTCTCCCTCTTGGGAAGATGGCATACTGAATCTAAATGCTCATTTAAAGGATGCTGTGAAAGAATTAAATGCAGCAGGAGGAGGGGAAAGGAGTCAGGCTGAGTATCTGATTATTGAAGCCAGACACACTGTGGAAACATCAAACGAGTAAACAATCACATCTGCCTTGTTTCTGAATTTTAAAGAGAGTGGCATTTCTATTTATCATTTATCTTGCCTGGGATTTGAACAAATATGGGGTTTCTGGCAGCAATTATTGATTTTTCAATATTTATAGAAAATGACACATGTTCTGCCAAATGTGATATTTGGGAAGTGAGGCAAATGCAGAAGCCCAGAGATTTCTGCTACCAGGACAATTTGTAAAATATATTAAAACTGATTAATTACAAATAGAAATGTCAATGAGTCACTAAAGGGAAACAATAAAGGGGTTGCTGAGACCCAGCAGGAATAATTTTGCTTTGTTTCTGCCTAGACAGGGTGGGCTGGGCTGGGCTTGGCAGGGTATGGAGGAGCTTCCAGCATTCCGAGAAAGTCTGATGATAGCGCAAAGAAGCCTTCAATAGGCTGTACAGGCTGTCAGTAGATGGAAAGATATTCATGGGTGTTTGTTCTTTCTGGAAATCTGGTCTGTTTTCCTGTAGAATTTGCTGCTTGGATCTATTGGACATCTGCTTCTCATAAATTATATTCCTATGCACATGTCTGAGACATGAAAACCACTAGTATGCAGAGAGGGCTGTTTAGAACATGTGACTCTGTGTAAGGAAGGAAGGAGATGCTAAATCTTCTGAAGCAACACTTTGGGAGAATGTGCTTATTCTTGTTTGCACTGTCTTTCCAACCAACAGCGGTACTCAACCTCAACCATGTTGCTGTGTTGTTTGAAGTTTCTGGAAACTATTGTGATAACTTTGACCAAATACCTGGGGATAGGTACTATAACGTCACCAGGGAAGAGGAAAGAGTAAGTAGGTAAGGTGCCTAGGCACATATTTAGTATGTGGAAATGGTCAAGGCAGAAGTGAGCCAGTCTTTAACAAATAAAGCCCTTCTCCACTTTGCTGTGGTAGATATGTGCTCTGAAGATGGGCAAAGAGAAGCATGTTGGTGGACAGTTATACTGGGAGCCAGGGTAGTTTCTTAGCTAGGTCCCACTTCACTGAGTATATATAGTGCAGGGCAGATGTGATATCAGCCTCATGCTTCAGATGGGGTAGCAGTCTCCAGCAAGAACCAAGTGGCTCTTTCCCAAGCTGTTTTCTCTGTTTGATGTTAAATGTGATATTGAATTTGGGTAAATAATTTCCTTTCTTCTGCAGATCAAGTCCTCAGATGATAGAATTTAGATCTAAAATCCAGTGTCTTTAACTTGACCTTAATGAGTATAATTTTTTTTCTGAAGCTTAGGACTGATCATTCCTTCTATGTGTTGATTGGATCTCTGATTTTAAAATAAGTCCTATCCCAAATATTCTGTCAACATTACTGTATTTCATCAAATGCAATAGGCAATTTCTCTATGCTAGATGACAGTATACTTAGAAGTCTTGTTTCTCAGTGTCCCTTTCTTTCTGATCAGCTTGTGAAAAGCTGTTTTCTGCATGTCACCCTTGATATGTCCAGCTTTGCTGTTTAACTCAAGGTTTTTCACACTCATCAGGTCAGAGACTTTCTGATGTCAGATTAATAACTATCACATTGACTGCAGATCCAGTCTTTCAGATAATGCAATTTGTGACTTTCTGGCAATATTTATCATGATACTATCAACAATATGCCAGATAACTAAGGGTCAACCAGATCTTGTTCTCATTGAATCTGTTGTTTATTAAAAGAATTCTCTCAGGCTCTTGGGTAGCCTTCTGGTCTCTGACATCTTGGGGGCAAATGGTATTCTGAATAATTGAAGCAAGCTCCTCTTCTGCAGAAATGTAAGTGATAATATTAACATTCACTGCGAAAGTCTTGATAACAGAGTTATCAACACAGTTGATAACAGAGATAAATGCTGCAGTGTAGATGGGGGTCGGGAAGAGACACAGACTGCCAGTTGGGGTTCTTGTTTTTGTCCTGTCCACTGGTTCAGACTCGTGCCTGAACTCTATACACTTGTTTGGGGGGTAATTAGGGCTCTGAAATACTGATGAACCAAAAGGTTTAAGCACTTAAAGTGTAGACATTTAGTATTGTTTTCAAAGACAGATCAATGCACAGGTTAAAAGGGACAGATGGGGCTGCCACTCACTAGTGATATGATCCAGAACCTTTCAATTACACTTACACTGCCATGTTGCTGAGAGGATTAGGTGAGTTCATTCATTTGACTTTCTTGAAATAGTTTTTAGTATAACAGGTACCCTGGAAATATTTGCCTCTGTGTGAAGTGGAAGGGATGTCAAAATAAATAAGAGATCACTCCTGCTCTTAAACTCCTCATACCACTGCAGATTCACAGAAACGATTGTGTATGAGAAGTTGAGTCATGAATGTTGAGGGACAATATTTCATAATGCCTAGGTAGAGGGTAATTTCCAGGGTCAAAGAGGTATGGGTTTGAATTTTAGCTCTGTTATAAGCTAGAGCTTAGGCAGGTGGCCAATTTTGGGGCTCTATTAAATTATTTGGGAAGTGGGATAATATGGTAATGGAGCTTGCTAAAATAACTGCCATTATAGATGTCAGTGTTAGAGAACTAGCATAGTTTATAGAGATAAGAGGCAGTTCTTAGCTTAGGAAATGACATCTGAACATGTCCATCCACTGACTATTGGTAGGCCTTTCCAGTGTGGTTTGGAGATCTGCTGCATGAAAGACAGAGGACGTTGCAAGGCCAGGTTGGTGATTTTGAATGTAATCTTGGTGAGTCATCCTTTTGGAAATTTCAAGGTATGCTGTACTAGAACCTGACCAATTCAGCTTGTGATAGCATTCTTGTTCTTAAACCACCCATAGCCTAGTAGGGAAAACATCAAGAAGATGAGAAATGGCAATACAGTGATGAATGTCAGGACTAGGGCAGTACAGGGCAGAATGGAAAACTTTAATCTAGTAAATGAGTGATATGAAAGGTGTGGCTGAGTCCGTAAGTACGTAAGAAGTTATGGGGTGGGGTTAAAGCTGATTACCACGGTCCTTCCTCTCTGTATGCCTTCTCAGCTGATATGGCTATATCATCTCTGTATACTTCCTTGGATGATATGCCTGTATGTCATCTCTGTATGCTTCCTTAGCTGACAAATCTATGTCATCCCTGTTTGCCTCCTTAGATAATACACCTATGGCCCTCTCTGTATGTCCATCAGATGGTGTAACTATGTCATTTCTGTATACCTCCTTTGTTGAAATACTTATGCCTTTCAATGCCTCCTCAGCTGATAAAACTATTGTCTTCTCTACATGTTCGCTTTACTTTACCTTACTGCTTTTGCTTAACTTCTTACTTTTGTTGGTAATGTCTCTCCTCCCACTCTGCCTATCTGAATGTTCTCTCAGGAAATTTATGTCCATACTCCATGATCACGGTTTCTAATGAACCATCACCTTTTTATCTATATTCTTCTTATATGCATTTTAAGTAACTTCCAGGTAAGGGCTTTAACAAAAGTCCTAAGTATATTCTTTGGTTCCTCTTTCTCTTACTAAGCTTGTGCTTGGAGTTGATACAGTTGTGTAGGTTTGAAGAATGATTCCTTCCTCTTCTTTCCAATAATTCTGAATGTTTCCTCAAAGACCAGGAATATAATACACTGTCAATAAGTATTGAATTAATAATTAAATGAATGATAGGATGCATGAATTAAAAATCTTAGATTTCTTGTTCCAGTAACATGAGAAAAAATTGCACGGAAATGTAGTATTTTGAGGTCTTAAATTTGATTTTTATAGATACAATGAAATCATGGAGTTGAACTATTAATACATTAGTTATTATTTATTATATGTAGACAGAACATTATTATTATTATTATTATTATTATTATTATTATTATTATTATATTAGACAGAAACTAGGCATTACCTGTTATGGATAATGATTAGTCATACTAGATGTTGATTTAATGTCAATCAGAGGACATGGCATATGTGTATTTTATGTTTAATATAGAGATAAAGAGGGGGGAAATGGTGGAGAAGTGGATACATGAAGTGAAGGAATTCATAGTTATTATTATTCCCCATTATATAGCTGAATTAATCAGCTTTCCACTACCCTATCAAATGTATGAGAACATTAATGAATGAAAAAGTGTAAGGTGACCCACAGTTTTAGCATTATTGTTTCATGATCAGTTGACTCTGTTGCCTGACTAAGAGTGCATATCTTGCAGGGAATATATGGTGGAGCTGAACCTTTCACATAATGGCCAAGAAGCAAACTAAGGAGGAAAAGACTAGAATTCAAAAATCTATGTCAAAGGCACACCTACAATGACCTAAAGCCCTTTCACTAGCCTCTGACTTTTAAAATTCCCACACTTCCTAATAGCCTCACCCTGGGAAGTGAGTCCTTATCACATGAACCTTTGGAGAACACTAGGATGCAACTTATATCAGTAAGTTTGATCCCTGTGTTAGCTATTTTTCTGTTGTGATAAAACTCCATGACCAGAAGCAGCTAATAGAAGGAAGAGTTTATTTATGCTTATGGTTCCAGGGAGATAGTCCCTAAATGGTAAGGATAGTAAGGCAGAAGGGGGTGGAATCAGGAAGCTGAGGGTTCACATCTTCAATCACATGCAGAAAGCAGAAAGAATGAAATGGAACTGGGGAGAGGGTAAACTCCCAAAGCTGGATGTCATGTTACATACTTCCTCCAGCAAGGTTCTGCTTCCTAAAGGTCGTTCCACAAGCTCTCTAAACAAAACTAACGACAGGGGAGCAAGTGTTCAAATATGTGAGATTATGGGGGACATTTCTTACCCAAACCAACACAGCTCCAATTTAAAATTTAAATATTAAGGAAGACCCATGAAGATCTGTGCAAAACAATTCATAATTGCCATTATACACACCATGACATATTTTCTAACCTTGTGAGTCTCATTTTCTGGAGAATAAATGCATGTCTATTGCAACCATTTAAAATAGATTTCTTCTTTAAAAAAAGCCTTTTATGCCAAGACTATTTTAATTTATTCTTAAGTTTACATACAAAAATATCTTCTTGGGTAAAATATGCTAGTGAGGAGAAAGTAAGATTTGTATCTCATCCCAAAATAAACAGATATTTAGAGAAGTTTTTGATAGCAAGTGATTTTTGAGACTTTAAAAATACTTTCCAAGTTTTATTTTTATGTTAGTGGATATAATAAACATATCCTACCAGTTTCACATGTATATGACGGTTTCTGTCTTAGAGACTAGATTCATATAACCTCCTTCTCTGACAGGTCCCCCAAGCCTTTCCTATCTCCACACCCAGGGTCTGATTCTTAGGAGTTTATCTTATTTTATGACCTGGAGAACCAGGCAAAATCTGATGGTTTTATAGCTTGTCTAACCATTGGAGTTTACTGACATCTGGGTGACTCTTGACTGTCCTTTACTAATTTTGACAATTTTGAAATTTAATAAATTTCCAGTGACTACATATTTTTCTCAAAGGTATTCTGGAATACACTTTCTTATATGAGACTACCATGATATGCATATGAGACTACCTCATCTTCACTGAATTCTCTCTTTAATTGTTTTCAAAAGTTCAATACTACCAGGTAACCTACCATCTGGAACTGAGGCTCAACATTTGATGTGACAAGTCTTTAAAAGGGGAAACTAATTTTCATACCTCTGATTGATAGAATATCCCACTTCAACCCCGTTTAAAACAAATCTTGTATCTACCTCACTTTTCTTGGATATCTGAAACTTCAACTGACCCATGATCTCCTTCATCAAACCTACTCCTCCACTTTTGTTGCTAGCTTTTTTGGTTACTGGTCTCATTGTGACAATGAACTTGAGAAAGCAACATAAAAAAAGAAGGGTTTATTTTGGCTCACAATTCCAGATTAGAGCCTGTCATAATGGACAGTGCATTGAAGCAGGAGTATGATACAGCTGGACACATTGTATCTTCAGCCAGAAAACACATAGAGATGAATAATGATATTTAGCAACCTTTCTACTTTTAACACAATCTTAGATCCCAGTGTATGCAATGGTGCGACTCACCTCAGTTAACTAACCCTGATAAGCTTTCATAGACTTACCCAGAGACTTGTTTCCACTGTTAGTTTAGATTCTGTCAAGGTAACAATCAGGAGGGACCATCATATTCAGTGATCAGCTCCTTCATGTACCCATCTGTATAGGCTAGAAACCTGGCATGAGTCACCGGTCCTTCCCTCTCTCTTACTCCTGAAACCTAAAACAACACCACACTGTATTGATTGTCTTCCTGATTGTGCCTTTGTTTCACCATCCTCTCTTGATGTTGACTACAATTCTAGCTACTTATCATCTCTTAGGCTTTCCACTGTAAAAGGAGCCATTCTCTCCCTCTTCAGCTCATGCCGTAATTTTTTATCCCCTCCCTGAACAATTCTCCTTCTCTAATTCACTCACTACCAGTCAGTCAGAATAATCTTTAAAATGTGTAAATATGGTGACACAAACATCTTCCCTTCAAATGACTTTATATCACTTTTAATATTAAAAAAATTAAAAAAGTATGACGTGGTTTACATCACCTGGAATGGTCTGGATCCTCCTCCTTCGCAGCATGTGGTACATTCATTCTGCCTCCCTCCACCATTCTGCTGCAGCCACAAGCTTTTCTTCTTTAACTCTTGGCCCTCGACTGAGACACATTACACCGTACACTCTTCACGCAGTTTCCTTTTTTCTTGACTGAATGAGTGTTTCTTTACCTTTCATTTCATTGTTCCCTTGGGGAAATTCTGAAGTCACTAGGTAGGTCAACCTTCCTGGGATTGGCAGAGCACAACACGCCTTAGAGTTGAAAGGTCAGATTACCTAATAATCAGAGTTTCCTGATGGTGTGTAAGTTCTGTGAGAATGGGGCCATTTCTCATAATTTTTTTCTTATAGCTTGGTACAGCTTAGATGATTACTAAATATTTCTTTAATGAATAAATGAACAAATGAAAGTGTTTTTCTTACAGCTGACTCTCAAGGATTGATCATTGAAGTACAGTAATATTTACTTATGAAAGTGACAAAAACATCTCTGAATATTTAAAAAGAATAAAATGATGTACAGCCAGGGAAGTAAGGAAGGAAAGAAACTAAAATGGATTAATTAAAATTTCAGTTTTAAATATATCTTGAGTTAGTTTGACTCAATCAGAAAAACAGTTACTTTAAATCATGAATGTTGATACAGGATTATTACATATAAATTTTGTGATAATAATTGAGAAGTGAAGGCTCTACCCAGAAGATGGGAGAAATGGCCAGTAATCACCTCAACCCAAAGATTCAACATGGATAGAATCAGAGGTGTCTTGGAAAAGTCTGAGAAGTAATCAGAGTCTAGGTAGTTCAAGGAAGTAGCCCACCACACATTGTACTAAGCTGTTGGAGCTGTAGAGCTGGAGTATTGTGGAAATGGGGAAACCTTTCAGATCAAGGGCAGGTGTCTTAAGCAACTAATATGACTTCTGAATATGAAGGACTTCTTCTTGGTTCCCAAGCCTCAAATAAATGCCTCTCATGGGCAAACTCTGACTCTGACCCAGGTAGGAAAGCAGAGCGATGATGGTGTTGGGAGTGGACAATGAAACATGGAGCCCAGAGGGGCTGTTATTGATTCCATTACAGGACCAGAGCTACTAAAGGAAAATTCAGTCCTGGAACCCACTCTACAGTGTGCCATTTCCCCCTTGAAGTCTGTGATTTTTAGATGAGAGGACATTTTAAACACATATTACTTGATCTTAATGTAGAATTGGGTATTCTTTTTTTAATTTTATAATTTAATTTAATTTTATATATCAGCCACAGATTCCCCTGTCTTCCCTCCTCCCCACTTCCCAGCCCACCCCCCATTCCCATCTCCTCCAGGGCAAGGACTCCCCTGGGGATTCAGCTCAACCTGGTAGATTCAGTCCAGGCAGGTCCAGTCCCCTCCTCCCAGGCTGAGCCAAGTGTCCCTGCATAGACCCCAGGCTCCAAACAGCCAGCTCATGCACTAAGGACAGGTCCCGGTCCCACTGCCTGGGTGCCTCCCAAACAGTTCAAGCTAATCAACTGTCTCAATTATCCAGAGGGCCTGATCCAGTTGGGGGCTCCTCAGGTATTGATTCATAGTTCATGTGTTTCCACTAGTTTGGCTATTTGTCCCTGTGCTTCTTCCAATCATGGTCTCAACAATTCTCACTCATACAATCCCTCCTCTTTCTGGACGATTGGACTCCTGGAGTTCCACCTGGGGTCTGGCCATGGATCTCTGCATCCACTTCCATCAGTCATTGGATGAGAATTCTATCACGACAGTTAGGGTGTTTGGCCATCCTATCACCAGAGTAGGTCAGTTAGGGCTTTCTCTTGACCATTGCCAGTAGTCTATTGTGGAGGTATCTTTGTGGGTTTCTGGGGACCTCTCTAGCACTTTGCTTCTTTCTATTCTCATGGGGTCTTCATTTATCATGGTCTCTTTTTCCTTGTTCTCTCTATCTGTTCTTGATCCAGCTGGGATCTACTGTTCCCCTAAGCCCTCTTTCCCTCGACCCTTGCCCTTCATTACCCCCCCTCACATCCACTTTGCTCATGTAGATCTCATCCATTTCTCTGTCACTGAGTGATCCCTGTGTCTTTCTTAGGGTCCTGTTTTCTAGGTAGCCTCCCTGGAGTTGTGAGTAGCAGTGTAGTCATCCCTTGTTTTACATCTAGTATCCACCTATGAGTGAGCACATACCATGTTTGTCCTTCTGAGTCTGGGTTACCTCACTCAGGATGAGTTTTTCAAGATCCATCCATTTGCCTGCAAACCTCATGATGTCATTGTTTTTCTCTGCTGAGTAGTATTCCATTGTGTATATGTACCACATTTTATTTATCCATTCTTCAGTTGAAGGGCATCTAGGTTGTTTCCAGGTTCTGGCTATTACAAACAATGCTGATATGAACATAGCTGAGCAAGTGCCCTTGTGGTATGACTGAGCATTCCTTGGGTATGTGCCCAAGAGTGGTATAGCTGGATCTTGGGGGAGATTGATTCCCAGTTTTCTAAGAAAGCGCCATATGGATTTCCAAAGTGGCTGTACAAGCTTGCATTCCCACCAACAGTGGAAGAGAGTTCCCCTTGTTCCACATCCTCTCCAGCATAAGCTGTCTTCTGTGGTTTTGATCTTAGCCATTCTGACTGGTGTAGATAATGCGTCTAACTATGGATCAGAAGAATTGGGTGTTCTAATTTTTAGAGATTTTTTTTTCTCAATCCAGCAAATAGCACCCATATGATCTGAGTCTACCATGGCCCCTAAGCAGTGTATGAGTCTCATTAGTTTTTGTAACTGCATGGAAAGATTTAATCTTTGGTTTGGAGATTTCCCATTTGTAGAGAAATGAAATCCCTCTCCCCTGTGGTGTCATAATGATCATCACAATGAGACTGTTTGTTTATGGGATGTTTGTCATGTGTTATGCCTAGTTAATTCTGTATTTGAACTCTGGCCCATAACAAAGGACAAGAGAATCCAGAAGTATTGATGCAACTTGATTTGCTTTAAGATTTAAATGAGATATTTGCAAGACAGGTCTTTCCTCAGGTGACTTCCAGTGAAGTCTATGACTAATAAATGGAAATGTAGAGAGTCAACATTGTGTTCATCATGCAGATATTTTGAAAGGTAAACATTAATATTGTTATACAATGTTTATAAGTAAGATATTTACAAATACATAATTAAGAAATAAAATTAATCTGACTCCCCATGGGAGGCCATACCTTTACAGAGGAGGGGTTGGGGGGAGTAGGCTGCAGGGGAAGGCTGGGGGGGGAGTGGGAGGAGGGATGAGGAAGGGATCTGTAGTTGTTATGTGGAATGAATAAAAAATTTCTTAATAAAAATAAAAGGCTACTAAATTTTTTTAAAAGAAAAATATAACAATAAAGGAAGAATAAGTTTCATTCATTTAATTTAAAAAAAGAAATAAAGCCGGGTGGTGGTGGCGCACGCCTTTAATCCCAGCACTCGGGAGGCAGAGGCAGGCGGATCTTTGTGAGTTCGAGGCCAGCCTGGGCTACAGTGTGAGTTCCAGGAAAGGCGCAAAGCTACACAGAGAAACCCTTTCTCGAAAAAACCAAAAAAAAAAAAAAAAAAAAAAAAGAAAGAAAATTTAAAAGTTTGTTTAGCCTTTGCATTCTCATATTTTCTTGTTATGTTCTGATCATTGACATCTCTATACAATGGTCACTTGAGAACAGCAGAAAGGACATACAACCCTAATCTTCCTGTTCAATTCAGAAAGTACTTTTGCATATGCAATCTCATTTTATCTTCTCAACAGTTCTTTAACAATTCTTTATCCTGCAGTTAATTGTTATCTTCATTTACGGATGTGAAAAATGATTTAAGAAATGATAGTTTTCTGTTTTTGTCACAGCTTCCCTCGCAGCCGAGAGAGAGAAACAGTGGAGAAAGTGTGCTGCAATGATTTTTCCTCACCCCATTAAAAGACTGCAGCCATCTTTCTTCATGGGCCTTTTCTCATTCACTCACATGGTGTGGGATATATGGCTCAATATACTATGGGTGATATTATGCCTCCTTGATGTTTGATCAATAAATATGGTTCTCCTGCCTGTCTAAGGGTATATGCACCTCTCTTTTTTGTGACTTTTAGTTCCTTTATGATGCCTGGTAAATCCAACAAAAATAAACTCTTGATTGAAGAGGAAATTATATTTGTTGGGTACTAAAATATGGGAAACCTTTGGCTTCCATCATATTTCCTACTTTTACAATTATGAACCAGAGACTCATAATTTATAAAAACCAAATAGCTGAGCAATTGGCTAAGGTCAGTGCTGAATTCGAATTCAAACTCAGAGCTGTACAGTTCCAAAGCTATTATTATTTACAGGTTAACTGCATTCTGAAATCTCATAGTTAATCAAGAGCACAGCTTCTGTGGAGGACTTTGGGGACTTTGGACTCTTGAATTCTTTCTAAACTGATATTCTGGCCAATAAGGTATTTTTGTACCCAAACCACTATAGATTCAGTAACTACTATGATATTGGTCAATAGGAAGAGAATTAGCACTGTGTAATTTTGGTGTTCTGTTTAACCAGTTTTATAGAAATAGTGCCTGTCATTCAGCACTCTCACCTGGTTTGTGATTTCTGTTTCCTTTTGTTTGTTGTTGGAAGAAAAGTTTGTCTGTGTAGCTCTGGCTGACATGGAGTTTGCTCTGTAGACCAGACTGTCTTCCAACTTAGGGATCTATCTGTCTCTGCCTCCCAAATTCTGGAATTAAAGGCATGTGCCACCACACCACACTCCAGAGCCTTTATTTCAGTAAAGGACTATCTAATCAAATTAAATATTTAATACTTGCTTTTATCTACTTTTGTTTGTGTGTGGTGTTCACACACATGTGGGCACACATGTGAGTGTAATGACCAGAGATTGATGCTGAGCATCTTCCTCTACGTTCTCTACTTTATTTACTGAGGTAGTATCTTTTCCAGAATCCAGAACTCCCCACTTCAGCTAGTTCAGATAACCAGGTTGCACTGGAGACCCCCTACCTCTGCCTCAGATATACTGAGATTCTGGGACATGCTATAGAATCACTGGTGTTTATGTGGGTTCAGGGGACTGAACATTCATCCTTACACTTGCATGGCAAGTCTTTTACTTGGCTGAGTCATCTTTTCAGTCTGTTTTTGTTTCTTTCATGTTTATGTTGTGTTTTTGTTTGTTTGTCTATGTGCATATTGATACAGAGGTGTACACCTAATTGAACCCTATCTGAATACAAAATATTGATTTTGTATATTGAGAGCTTTTACGGCAATATACAAAGGATTTAAATGCTGATTATTTCCATGTTCCATCATTGGAACTGAGACTAAAAACAATCTCAGCCTCTGGAATGGACTCTGCAATTTCTCTTTATTTTAGAGGTTATTCACTTCCACCTTTAAGCTTTCTGAGCAATTTACCTCAATAATATTCCTTGATTCAGAGTTCCATAGATTAATTTTACATTATGTAAGGATCACTTTCCTTTGATCTAAATGCTGTCATAGTCAAGTATTATGGGACAAGGTTAATCGGATCACACCATTAGATTTTTTATATCATCCTCATTATTTCATATATCTTTATCTCCTCTTCTCTTATAATTTCCATTTCAGAGTCTCTTAAATCATTTGCCACATGCAGAAAGTATTTGAAAATTTTCTTGAAAAGCTAAATTACTCTGAGTTTAGGAATTGGAATAAACACTGTTGATAACAACTTCTCTTTTTTTATGAAATCTACCTTAAATATGATACATGTGCAATGAAATCTTTCAGTGAGATCCTCTTTTCTATGAGACAAGATGCTTGGAATGTATTCACATTTGGAAAGCGATATCATCGGTGCCCAGCAAAGGACAATCATTGTAGAAAGAAAGAGCTAAAGGAGATTCTCATGATAATAAAAATACCAGCAAGGATGAAAACAAACAGGAGTGCTAAATTGTTCTCTCAGAGGTTTGATAGAAAACACACTAGAATAAGAAACAGGATTGACAGGGAGACCTTGAAAGAAATAGAGATATACATGCTAGCTCTGGCATTATTTCATAAACAACATATTTTGAGTATGATTTTTTGTCATTTATTGCTTCAGCTAGGAATCAGTACGTTGTTTTTAAAACCCATATATATGACCCCCCTTCTTTCTTTTCTCAAAAATGACCTTTTTTCCCTCTGTTTCTCTGTTTCTCTCATTCCTTCCCTTTCTATTTTCTCCTTTCTCTGCATTCTTCTTTGCCTCTACCCTTCTATCTTTTTTCACTTCACCTTTAATGACATTTGACTTCTCTATCCCTTTGATATCACATGGTTTACAACAACACCATGATCTATAAGCCAAAACCATGTAAAGGGAAAAGAGGCTAGTGAAGCATGACATCTTTACAGTTGGTTCTCATGGCTTCAGACGGTCACTTCTAATTGCCTCAGACTGTCCCCTTAATAACATTACTTGAGACTGATACCACACATAAAGATGTGTATTTTTCCAAGTTCATTTGTCTGAAAAGAAGGTTTCTCTGCTTATAATCACTTGGTATCTCTTTAATTTCTGTTTTGAGAAATTGTGGACAATGACTGTGTGTGTTTACCTAGGACTCTGTAGTTGGTTGTTCTAATTCACTCTGTCTCAGATACTCTTCATACATTTGCCATTTAATCCTAGCCTTTAATTCTCAGTTTGGTGTAAAGAACATTTTCTTTACAAAAAAAGAGAAGAAATAATGAACAACCAAACACTGAAAAGAAATCTGAAATAATAATAATTCAGCTGGTTTATTTTCCTTTTAGAATGTCTTCAAGCTTTTGTAAAGTTGCAAGAAGAGCTTATAGACTCTCCCATTTGGGAAGCTTCTTTCATTAAATAGTGTGTAGTTTGATAATGAAGTCATTGTCTTACATAACTTTAATGGGATTTTCAAAAATAGAAAGTCAAAGTGAACACTACTATCTCCACACATAGACTTTATTCACGTTTTCCCAGCTATTCTAATAATGCTCTTGACTAAGTTTGCTGATGTTTTGATCACCATATGAAACCTATCTATCTATCTATCTATCTATCTATCTATCTATCTATCTACTCACACACGTATATTATATAATATGAAAGCTATAAATATAGTGCTTTGTAATTATTAGATATGTGCATATTATAACATGATTATCACAACCAGATTAATTAATATAAGTATCATTTCACACTATTACTTTCAACTCCTGTGATGAGAATAATTAAGGTATACTAGCTAATCTCAAATATAAAACACATTCTATTAAGTATAGTCACCCTGCTATAAGTTAGGGCTCACTTGTCTTATAACTAGAAATGTGTACCCATTGAATAGTATCTTATTGATTCTCCCACGTTGAGAAATGTCCATTTGTATCCTTGGCACATTTTTGTATTGTTTTGTCTTGACTTTTCTATTAAGTTGCATGAATTCTTTATATGTTAGAAATAAGATCCCCTTAGTGGGTTGTCAATATTTCTCATTCTGTACCTTGCATTTTCATTTTGTTGTATTTCTTGAAAACCTTTTCAATTTGATGTGGTCCTGCTTGTTTGCTTTTTCTTTTTGTTGCTTGTGATTTAGAGTCTTATCCAAAAAATCACTGCTAAGATTAGTGTCAAGAGGCCTTTCCCCTGTATTTTCTTCTAGGAATTCTAAAGTTTCCAGTCTCTATGTTTACTTTTTAATCAATTTTAGATGACTTTTGTGTATAGTTTGTGTATAGTTTTAGTAGATGACTTCAACATCCTACTCTCAGAAGAAAACAGGTCAACCAGAGAGAAAATTAATTAAGAAATTGTAGATGGGAACTATATTTTAAACCAAATAGGATGGAAAGATATTAGCAGAGCTGAAAGCATCAGAATATGCATTCTTCTCATGTGTTTGCAGAATAGCTCTGTACGCTGCGGGATAGGTAATATATTAGGCAGCAAGACAAACCTGAGTAATTTTAAAAAGATTGAAATCATGATGACTTTATTTTCTGACCACAACAATATGAATTGGATCAATAATAAAAGGTGCATAGTATGTGGAAATAAGATAATGTACTCCAGAACAACCATTAAAAATGAAGACATAGAAGGGAAAGAAAAACTTAATTTTGTACAAATGAAAATGGAAATAAAGATAGCAAAACTTGCAAGGTATAGCAAATGTCAATCTAAGCGGGAAGTGCCCACACTAGGAAGAAAAGATCTCAATTCAACCATTTACCTTCACATTGCAAGAATATACAAAATAAAAAAAAATGAAGCAGAAAATTAGCAGAAGGAAAGAAATGAATCATAGAATAAATAAATGGGATTGATACTGCAAAAAAGTTAGACAGGATCAGCAAAACTAACATGGTTTGATAAGAAGAAGTTAGTTTGGTGGAAAGGCCAAATGGATAATTCTGTAGCTAGAACAACAAAGAAAATAGATCAGAGATTAAAAACTCAGGAATAAAGTATGATATATTATTACAGATAAGACAATAAAAGCATAATAATTGCAGTACTGTAAATAATTATCTGCATATAAATCTTGAAAACTTTAATAACTGGGCATGGTGATATATATACCTGCAATCCTAGCACTCAGTATGTGTAAGAACATCAGAAATTCCAGCTCATTCTTGCTATATCATGTGTTTGTGGCCACTTTGGGCTACATAAACCCTGATGTGAATAATGTAAAATATGTTATATATAAAGATGTACAAATATGAACTGATAGTAATTTAGAATAATTTGATGAGATGGATATGGAACCTAATATTATTCAGTTAATAATAACTAGACAAAGCTGCTAATAAGTTGTGAGTTAGACAGCTTCTAAACTACTAAAACAACATACATCTGAATTTCTCTACAAATTCCCAGTGCCTATTTACTAGAAAATATTAGAAAATAGGCCCTGGAAGTTTCTTCCCAGTTTGTGTGGTTCTGGGAGCTGAACTCAGGGCTTTCTTCATGCTGGGGAAGCACCTTATCAATTGTCCTATAACCCCAAGGTTTTTTGCATATACCTAAAAGTGGATTCATACAGTATTCTGTGCGCCATCACATAAGATTCTTTGGTTTCATGTAAATAATGCTAGGCACATGAATGAATGGATGAATAACCAATTTTAAAGCCATTAGTTGTTTTCCCCATAGTTCAGGCTGAGCAGAATGTAACTCTATTTCTTAACTGAATTGCAAAGTGTTCCTGACATAAGCATAAACCATTTTTAAAATTAGAATAACAAAACACCACCAAGGGAAAGTTTTGAAAAGAAACTTGGCTGTTAGTTAAAAAATAGGTTGCAGAAGGGCAGGGAAGGAGATAAGAGGCCATGACAATCATCATGAAATGAGGGCTTTTCAGCGGTGATGCTTGGTTGGAGAGGGATGGACAATTCTAAACACATTTCACAGGTGTCACCAAAAAAGCTTGTTTCTTGAAATGAATGAGAGGAACTGAGAGAGAGAGAGAGAGAGAGAGAGAGAGAGAGAGAGAGAGAGAGAGAGAGAGAGGAGAGAGACAGAAGAGAGAGAGAGAGAGCTAGAGAAATGCTTACAAGCCATTTGCAAAGTATCACAGACACATATTTTTTCATCTGCATCATATTTCAGGTTGAATTACCAGTTTTCCAAGACCACTGGAAGTTTATCTTTATTTAGCTATATGAAAAAATAGTATTAATAACCAGGCCTTCATAGATAATTCAGGAGGTCAACGAATTCTCTAAACTGCATAAAATTTAGAATTTATGCATATGCTTTACTGCCAAGAAGCTTCATAGCTTCCATCATGTAACAACCATTCCAAAACTCAGTGCCTTAACTGCCTTAACTGCCATCAGTGTTTCTCGTGCACATCCTCGTAGTTAGCCAGATGGTTTCTGCTGATCCCCACAGGCCTTGTTCGCATGCTGCTCCACGTCTGGAGTTCAGCTTATACTGGCTGCATAGCACATTCTTCTTGACCCAAGGAAATTGCAACGTGCTGTTTTCAAGGGGATGGCAGAACATGAGAGTGAAAGCCTAGGTCAACGAAGACATTTCATGTTTCTGATCAGAAGCAAAGGCTGGCATTCCATTGGCCCAGAGTGAAGAATCACCAAGATAAAAGATGAGAACACTGCATCTTTAAGTTGGAAGAGCACAAAATCACATGGCTAAGGGAAATGGGATCTTGCTTGCATATTCTTTTTGTTGTTATTTTTGGCGGGGAGCAAAGGGTTTATTTGGCTTACACTTCCACATCATAATCCATCCTTGAGGGTGTCGGGGCAAGTACTTGGATGCAGGAACTTGCTCTTGATTGTGCAGAAACAGCTTTTAATTCTCCTCCCCAACCTCCCTCCAAAAAAAAATGTGGGATGGGACAATGATTCCATTGGTACAGTGTTTGCTGTGAAAGCACAGGACCTAAGTTTAGATCTCCAGCATCCGTGTAAAACCTGGGCACAGTAGGTGGGGGCAGTAGCCAGGCACATGGAAATGGTTTATTATAATAGAGAGACAAAGAGAAGATAGGAAGGAAGAGAGAAAGAGAGAGGGAAAGAGAGAGGGGTCGAGGGATGCACATCTCATGGGAGTGGAGGGAGAGAGAGAGAGCTTGTTGTTGTTGAGTCAAGATCTCATGTACTGATGCTGCCACCACAGCTTACTGTGTAGCTGAGATAACCTTGGGTTTCTGATCCTCCTGCTTCCACTTTCCAAGTGCTGGGTTTACACTTCGTTTATATATATATATATATATATATATATATATATATAGAGAGAGAGAGAGAGAGAGAGAGAGTGGATTAGAGCCAGGGCTTCGAACATGTTAGGCAAGCACTCTACCAACTCACCTATATCCCTACTCTCTCTCATTTGCATTTTTATGATTTTTAATTTTCCTTCTTTGACCTGTGCTACCAAAAGTGTGGAGTTGGGACCTTGTGGATCTTGAATACAGCCAGTCCTCCCATTCTTGTGGCACTCCCTTCCAGGAATCTCCCTCCTGATCTTTGGATGTGATTTGAAGGGTGCTAGTGTGAGATCCTGTAATTTGTCTTTCTAAAAGAACTTGACAATATTCAACCTCATGGCTTGTGAGGATGAAATAGTTTTTCCCTCATTGAGATTTTCTTCATCTGATAGTTATAGTCAAGTCTTAAGTAAAAATTGAAGAAACTCAACACACACCAAATCTGTAAAGACATGTCTACTCCTTGCAATGTGATTTCAGATTCTCAGTAGCTAGATAGTCCCTGGAACTATCACTAAAGGTAAACTCTGCTGGGGAAAAAAAGGACCTGAAAATAAAAAGGACACTATTAGGGAATAGGGAGGGGGATGGGATAGGATATGAAGGAACGAAAGCAAGGATAGATATGATCAAAGTGCATTATACTATGTATAGGAATGCCATAATGAAATTTTCCTTTGTAAAATTAATATGTTAGAATTAAACACATAAACAGAAAATCCATTTAGAATATATTATCTTTCCAGTTTTGAGAGCACATCGTGACCACAATATATCATATCTTAAATCTTTTAAAAATTGCAAACAACGAAATTATCTACATACAAAATCAGCAAATACAGGCTCTTGTGTACTCCTGCCTAGAGGATTAAAGCTCATCTATGGAGCCAGAGATTCCCCATAATCACATCCAGAGACACTTCAGTCAAAACTCTGTATAGAAAAGTTTCTCAGGTTCAGATGCATTTTAAAATATTTCTTTCATTTTCTTCATCTTTTCTTGAATAACAATCTGTGTATTTTGGAAAACATCTCTATCTTTCTTTTAAGAAAGATATGCAACTAAAATCATATTATATACACATAAAATATAATTTTTATTTATTATACTTTTTTAAATTTAATTTTATATATATATATATATTATAATTGACATCTCTTTCCTCCCTCTAGCCTCTCCCAGGCACCCTATCTTGATAGCTTGTTTTTCTTTTATTATTATTGTTACATATAAAGGTATATGTCTACACAAATATGTAAATACAAACTGTTGAGTTAATTTTTGTTGTTTGTGTACATATAATTTCAGATTTGAGCATTCTACATTAGATAACCAATAAAAGGCTCCCATGGGAGATGGGGCATCTTATTGATTATCCAATATAGATAATTCTTCTCTCAACGATCATTAGTTACCCGTAGCTCTTTCTCTAGGGGTGGGGCCCATGAAATTTACCCCTTCTCATGTTAATGTATCTGTTGATATTGTCGTTGTCCTGGGCTTTGTGCAGCCAATTCTAGGAGGCACTGTTTCATAACAGACTTCCTGGTATTTTGACTCTTACGATCTTTCTGTCCTTTCTTCTGTGATGTTTCTTGAGCCATAGATTCAGAAAATTTGATGTAGATGTATTCTTTGGGATGGGGATCCCTACAATTTATTAATCTCTGTATTGTGTTCAGTGGTGGTTTTGTGTGATGGTCTCCCTTTGCTGTAAGAAGAGGCTTCTTTGATGATAGGTGGTAGCTACACTTACCTGCATATATAAGGATAAGATTTAGAATGTGGAAAAGAGAATTATGCTGGTCTAGCAAAGTGATAGTAGGTGCTTTTCTAAGGTTCATGATCTTCCTAGCTCTGGGAAGCTGACAAGTTGTCCAGGACCAGGTATAATTCAGAGCTTTTAGTCCAATGCTGTTGGTTACCACTAGCACGTGAGTACCACCTATTACAACTTTAGGGATACTTTCATATGCTGGTCATTTCATCACTTCCTTCCCATGCTAGCTTGTGTTTTGGAGCCATGGAAGCTAGAACACAGGAAGGAGGCTTCAGGTCAGATCTAGCTCGAATCATCCTACTCCTGTGTCCTAAATGTGCAGTATCTCCAGCAATAGGGGCCCACTCTCAAGCTATGGGAGACAACCAAGGGCTACATAGATAGTCTATATTGTTTTGGGAGTCACTTGGACTACCCTGATCAATCCTTCAATTGGAGGTTTCTTTTGTCTGGTACTGAGGTGTGTTTTTTCAATCTATGGTTCTTATGGAGGGCATTTTCAGCAGCTTAGTGTGTGTGTGTGTGTGTGTGTGTGTGTGTACACTTAAATATATTGTGTATGATTTTTTGGTAAATATATATTAATATGACTTTTTGAGGCTTTATCAAACAACCCTGTTATTATTTTTTCCTCTCCCTTCCTTCTCCTTCTGTATTGATCTCACTTCCTCCATCCCAGTTAGAGTTCACATCATGTTTTTCCATTTCCCAATTCATATCACCTATATTTTGTTATTTCCC
>CABHPQ010149465.1:0-24577 GCA_902168405.1 Peromyscus aztecus | reverse complement strand
AGAGAGAGAGAGAGAGAGAGAGAGAGAGAGAGAGAGAGAGAGAGAGAAAATACCCTCTTTCTTAATTGCTTGTTATTAACAAACTGGAGAATAAAATTTAAAACGATAAAAATTAAAAGCTCCTTTTTCAGCCCAACTGAGAGGTTAGCTTACACTGCACAATCCAAGAATGAAAATCATTTTTATATAAAGACGACTGAAGTTTCTAAAGGTAAACTCTTTAAAATCTCATAGCAGTCAAGTTGAAGATGTTAAAATCTGAGAGTTAATGATTCCAAACTAAAATTCTTCTCAAGAGACATGGAAAATGGCCTGAAAGGATTATGGACTGGAAGCTAGATTTAAGTAAGTGGTAGTAAACTTTACATGTAAGTAAATAGTTGGAAAAAATGATGATTTATGTTTCCAAGTTTCTTCATATTCTCTAATAAAAACAGACATAATAGGACATGTTAGGATAACAATTACAGAAAACTATTTTAAAAGCATAATATACCCAATTACCTCAGAGAGCAACTGAATTTTCAAAATCACTTCTATCAAAATGTGTTTGGTACCAAATAACACAGGGGAGGGAAAAGAAAAGACAAGGGACCCTGGGTTTCAGTTTCAGAAACAACAGCAGGCATTAGACATGGTATTCAAGTAGTATTCCATATAAATGAGGAATTCTTTCCTAGCTGGTGTCTTTCTGGGTCCATCAGTACCAACTCTACTAGTACAGAGAGAAACTGCATCAGGTGCTCATCCCATATGGTGAGGAACCTTGTTCTCACCGAGACTGAATGGGTTAAGAGACCGGTTTTGTCCACATTAACTAAAACTTTAAAAACAAAGTTATGCTCCACCAAAATAAACATTTGGTATAAATTACCCTGTATATTCGATATGGGGTTTATAGTAAAAGTAAAAATAATAGAAAGAAAAAAGACATAGAAAAACTATTTGGATTAGGAAACTGAATTTTAATAAGAAAAGTATTATTACCATTTTGACAAATTATCAAATATATGCATATTATTAAGCAAATAAGTACCCTATAAGTCACTGAGAGATGAGTTTTACATAAGCATATGTAATATGAAACATAAGAAAACAAACACATAGATATTTTTCCAGCTTTCTACATAATAAATATTTTATTGTTCTTATTAAAAGTCCAAGTATCTTGGGAAACTAGTAACAATGTGTGCATTAAGACTGTGAAAATCATCTCTAAATGAGCTGTTCTTTCTAGGGAAAAGAGTTCTTTGAAAAAATGGTCAACTGCTCATTTGACTCTGGAAATTTGTGAGATTAGAGATGTTTCATGGTCTATTTGTTTTTACAGCGAGCATGAACATTCTTATTGTCCCTAAGTTTAAAAGTTTATTCATTTACCAAAGTTAAAATAACTGAATGATTCAACAGTTACCATAACTTATTGCAACAAATGACATTAGTTGCACTAAACACGATAAATGTATGAGAATACTCAAAGACTGAATCAAATACTGCTACCATGGCTTTTGTTTAATTTATTTTCAAAGTATCAAGATGTAAGAATTGTTAAAGTTAGAGCTGTTAAAGGAATAAGTAAGAATTGTTAAAGGGAGGAATCCAGTTAATACTTTTAGATGGAATAACAGAAATGGAAATCCTTCTTTCCTATGCTAAATGAATCAATTAATCTAAGTGAGACATGCCTAGCTTTCCCTAAAGTACTGTGTTAAAAAGTCCGTTTGTGACTACCGTGTAAAATAGGATGGCATCACTAGAACTAACTGACCAAGTATGGTATGGTAGTTTAAATAGAATGGCCTCCACAGGCTCATATGTTTGAAGATTTGGTCCCCACTTGGTAGAACTGTTTGAGAAAGATTAGGAGGTGTGGCCTTGTTGGAGGATGTGTCACTGGTGTTGGACTTTAAGGTTTCAGAAACCCATTCTAGGCCCAGGCCTGCCCCTCCCCCACCTCACCTGTTGCCTAGAGATCAAAATGTAACACTTTCAGTACACAAATGCTCCAGTGTCAGGCCTGTTTGCTTCCCACAATGCTGATTATAGACTAACCTTCTAAAACTGTAAGCCTCTAATTAAATGATTTATTTATTAATCTCCTTCATTATGGCCTCTCTTCACAGGAAAAGACATGTACCATTATTAAATATGGAAACACAAAACTCTTTATCACCTTGTTTGCTAAAATATACTACATGCAACCTGTAACTATACGTATTTTCCTGACTAGCGTATAATAAAATGATCCATGTACAAAACTACCAGTTTATCATAGGTAATAGAAGATAGACATACATGTTAGAAAACACCATAGTCATGATTCAAGAACCAGGGACTGTTGAATCCAATATAAAAATTAGAACATCAACAAGACTTTAGAAAACATTGAGTGAATATCATTATTTTAGGTCAGAGGTTGCTTCTTAAAATTTTGTTTATATGGGTGATGGATGTTTCATTATGTATAGGTAAAACAAAATAATTCCTGGAATTTGTTTTTAAAGATAAAAGCAGGAGAAAAAAATAAAAATGAAATGATTGAAGGAAAAATTTTCAAAATAATCACAATTATGAAATGTAAGTCCTGGGGAATTATCCTACAACATTAATTTTGAAATTCAGAAATACATTCCATATAGAAATCAGAAAGCTCCCATCAGGGGCAAGAATGTTTCTGAGGTAATACATGGATAGTGCTTCTCAGCTGAAGACAGAACCACCAAATTGCAAGAGTACTAGAATTCTGGCAAGAAAATACTTTTACTAAGGAAAAAGTTTTCTGGAAGCCAGCAAAAAGGAGAGTTTATGGAAATTACAATGTCAATGATAAAGAAAAGGGGGAATGCTTTGTTTTATCACTGATAGTTTAATCCAAAATCAATACTGGACACACAATTACATGAAAAATGAAATAACTTTTATTCCTGAAAGCCATATACCTGATGCGTCTCATCTTAATTATTTTCAGATATATTTTTAAAGATATATAATATATGTATATTTATATACATATAAATATATATTAGTAAAAACATAGTTTTCTACCAATTTTCTTTATGTTTAGCAATTTTAAGGGTAATACCATCATCACTGTTTTTTGACTAGTCCATTTAATATAATTTCCATTTTTTTATCAACATTGCTTTTTTCTTTTTTTTTTTTTTTTTTTGGTTTTTTGAGACAGGGTTTCTCTGTGTAGCTTTGCGCCTTTCCTGGAGCTCACTTGGTAGCCCAGGCTGGCCTCGAACTCACAGAGATCCACCTGCCTCTGCCTCCCGAGTGCTGGGATTAAAGGCGTGCGCCACCACCGCCCGGCGCTTTTTAATAGTAGCAATAAATGCTTTTATTATCTTTTTCAAGGCAAATAGTTAAGAGTAACACCACATACACATAAATATATGTACATTGTATTTTTGGGGAATTGAAAAAAGCAATAAAGAGATATAACTATCAATTTTCTGTAGCATAACTCAGACAGTAAATTCAGCTTTCATGTTTCCCCCCAATCTGTCTTCCTTTGGATCAAGAACAGAGAGGGAGAACAAGGAATAAGAGACCATGATAAATGAAGACCACATGAGAATAGGAAGAAGCAAAGTGCAGAGAGGTCCACAGAAATCCACAAAGATACCCCCACAATAGACTGCTGGAAATGGTCGAGAGACAGCCCGAACTGACCTACTGTGGTGATAGGATGGCCAAACACCCTAAATTGTCATGCTAGAAACCCCAACCAATGACTGAGGGAACTGGATGCAGAGATCCACGGCCATGCCCCAGGTGGAACTCCAGGAGTCCAATTGGCGAGAAAGAGGAGGATTTATATGAGTGAGAACTATTGAGACCAAGGTTGGATAAAGCACAGGGACAAATAGCCAAACGAATGGAAACACATGAACTATGAACCAATAGCTGAGGAGCCCCCAACTGGATCAGGCCCTCTGAATAAGTGAGACAGCTGATTAGCTTGATCTGTTTGGGAGGCATCCAGGCAATGGGACCAGCTCCTGTACTCAGTGAGTGAGTTGGCTGTTTGAAACCTGGAATTTATACAGGGACACTTAGCTCAGCCTGGGAGGAGGGGACTGGACCTGCCTGGACTGAATCTACCAGGTTGAACTAAATCCTCAGGGAAGTCTTTGCCCTGGAGGAGATGGGAATGGGGGGGTGGGCTGGGGAAAAGGTGGGGGGGGGGGAAAGAAGGGAATCCGTGGCTGATATGGATATGTAAAATTAAATTAAATTATAAAATACAAAAAAGATATTTTCACTGCTAATACATATAATTTCCATTTTTTGTATAAATCTGCTTTATGCAGGTGTGTTGTCTATAGTTCTAGAGAGCTTGAAACTTATAGTCCAAGTTGGCCTTAAACACATGACAATCTTTCTGCTTCTATATTGCAAATGATAGGAATATGCAAGTGAGCCCTCTCACCTAGCTGTTATACATGCAGTTGCTAATTAAACTGTCATTTGGTATTTAATTACATAGTTCATACATTGTACTTCCATTATGAGAACTACAAATTTGGTGTTTAATATCATATTATTGTTTCCTATTAAAATTTCATGCTACTTTTAGAGCTCCCATGCCTTCATTTGAATCCATTATTTTTACTATCTAGCTTCCTATTGCCTATTATGCATTCATGCAAAACTAAATTTCAACACTATAAAGCAAAGGAAATCAAATATACTGAACCTCCTTCTACCAAGCATCATGTGTAATGTCTTTACATATGAAGAGTAGTTTTTGCATTATTATCTGAGCTTGACAGAGGAGAAAGCCAGTCCTCAGGAATATATATATATATACATATATACTCTTTTTATCATTGCCAAACTAATAGTTGGGTAAGCCGAAATCTTATTCTAAGAATGATTAAAGGGGATGATCTACTCCATACTTACCAGAAACCATAAATTTTGAAATCATTATCTGTCAAAAACATACCTGTAACATTGGCAAATACATTTTTACATTCAACCATCTACCCCAGGAGAATTCCAAGTTGCAAAGATGATTGCCCTGGACATGGGGCTCCTTCCATTGCCCTACAAAGGAACTTGCTAATTCTCCTTTTTAGTTTTATTTTAGCATTTTAACATATACAACATTTTGTCTTGTAGAGTCTGTATACTGGGGCTGACTTGTATTTATTAATTCATTTATTTTTGTCATTGTAAGCATGGGAAAATGCTAAAAAACGGGAATAATAACAGCAGAAGTGATTCTGTTATGAGATTAATTCTCTTCATAATTTAGAAAGTTTCCTGTTTTCACTGGAAACATTTATTATCCAAAAATATGTTTTTCCTACTTGGTGTCTTTCTCTGTAAAACCTAGTTGCTGTGTACCATGAATATTTCTCTAGACAGGTTCAGTAACACACCACAGGAATTAATTTGTGAGTGCTTTCCTTTTTTTTAATTAAAGGTTATAGTCGCCATTGTCCCCGTGGAGAATAACACTCTCACACTAAGTCTCTAAACAGTTGAATATCACCATTGCCATCTTGTTAGTTAGTGTGTCCACTAAGTCACATGTAATATTATCACTCATTTCAAAGTGTCTCGGCAAAACTTACCCTTGGTGTCCTTACCAGCAGGAAAATGGATGGTGTGCAACTCAAAAATAAATTTACTTCAGGAAAGAGACACTCAAGAGCACCTAGGTTCTCCTGTGGGTTGCCCAGTCTTCAGAATATGAGACTCCGCTCGCACAGTCCGTGAAAGGTGCTGTACATTTTTGTTTCTGTCCTGCCAAGCCTACTTTCCGTCTAACAGAAAAACATGCTACACGCTCCCACTGCTGCCCGGTTACATCCACCTCTTTAGATCAGATCATTTCTCTTGCTTCTTTCCTGACCATCTTCCAAAAGTAGTCCTTTTGACACATACAACAAAATTACGGTAACTAAATTCTGGGTGTGTTAACAGACCCATGGCAACGACTGAACATAAACAAATATAACCAGCTATCTCCTGCAGTCACATTTCATATTTAACTTGAAGCCTCAGAATCTCTGTGAGACTTTAATTTCCCCATGTTTCATTTATGATTTTTGACAGCTTCTGTGTTGTCCTTAATTCCTTTCACCTCAGTCTTTCATGATACCATGTGCCCACAACTATCATAGAATTTCCCCTCATCTTTAATGGTATTATGAACCAAACCTGGAGATGAAATAACATGAGCCATTTAAAATCACTCCTTATAAAATTAATATAAATTAATTATATTATTATACAATGCACTTAATGTAGGAAATCCAGATAAGAATAGCACACAACTAATACAACTTTGGTTATTGTGAATGGAAGAACAATTTTGAAATTTCTAGCAACCAGTCCTGTTTTTAAAAAGCAGCCCTTCCACCGACATCAAAACTCATAAAGCCCCTTTTGTTAAAAGTGAACACTGTAGAGCAAATTTGCAAAGAGGACTAAATGCAGATATCACTTTGGTTCTTACTTTTGTAAAAATCTGAGTTCATTTACAAAAAAAAAAAAAATCTGTTCACTACTCATCATCCACCTCACCCAAATCTAAAGATTCAGTACCATTCTTTCTCCTAACTGTCATATGAAGTCCTACTGTCTTTTACATTGAAATAGGTACAGTGAGTTCAGCCTCTCATGTTAAGCAAAACACTCAGCTGAGTTCAATGATATTCATTTATTGATCAATATGCATTTTTAAATGTATATGGGCTAACATTAAGAAAATTAACTTAATAACCTAAAATGGTTTTACTTTATTAGTATGATTAGTATCATAACCAATATAGAACATTCTAATAAAATTGAGTGATCAAAATGTACATGCTTTATATCTGGAGTTTTAGCACTTAAATAGAGAGTGTGCTCTCCTATTTTACCATGAAGAATCAAGTTATATATTGAAGGAATAAACTTTCAAAGTTGACAGTATTTTAGATATACGCTCAATAATAACTTAATGGTTTTTGGGTTTCTTTTTTAGGTTCGTATTCATGTTTGCATTAAACCTGTTGATTTTTTATATTACTAATTATTCAAATGTCCATATGAAAATTTCAGATATGTTTATTTCTGTTTATGTACAGTATAGAATTTCAAGTTTTCTTTTCCAAGTTATTCCCAGATCTTTGTAAAATATACATGAGTATTCAGCATGATCTTCTCTGTGTTTATTTCCTCTAGTGACATGAATCCCTAGTTCTTCTTCCTAGAATTTTATAAAAATATGGTCAATAAAATGTTAAACACCATTTTCATTAAAGTGATCATTTAAAACTGTAATTTGTAATAAAATTTCATAATTGTAAATCTAATGTAATATATCAAAATCATGTGTTATGGGTATCTATAAAATTATAAATTTACAAAAATTTTGATACACAAACAGAATTTCTATATGGACTCAAAAAGATCTTCAGTGATATTTTAACTTGTGTTTTGTTACATTACTTCATGGCACCAATGATAAATTTTCTTTTTGTGTATATAAATAAGATGCTATTTATATGATACATTTGCAATTGCTTAAAAGTATTTCAATAAAATTATGAGAAGTAATTGAAAAAGTAGAAAAAATTGTAAGCATGAATGAAGAAGCAACTTTATATTATTTTAAATCTTTTTGAAACATTTGAGAAATGCATACTATAATTATTAAAGCCTATTAATAGTATAAATTTATGAATTTCACTGTGATATTTCTGTATATTCCTGTACAGGTAAACAACCATATATGCCCTTCATTCATCTACTTTTTTTTTTAACATCTCCTCATTCCTCTCTGATCCTTCTGGTTACAGCAACAGTCACTTTTAGCAATTTTTAAAAAGTAAAACCCCAGACATAAAGCTGAAAGTAGTAACAATTATAGTACTACACACACACACACACACACACACACACACACACACACACACACCCACACATTTAGAAACACCTATTGTTTATATATCCCACAACTGGTTAATAACCAAAGCCTCTGTGATGGTTTGAATGAGAAATGCCTCCAAAAGCTTCTAAGATTGATTGGGGGTCCAGTTTGAAATGGACTGGGAGGTGCGGGTTTGTTGGAAGACACGTGCAGCTGGGGGCAGAATTGGAGGTTTCAAAAGCCTTGTGAAATTCCTAGTGTGCCTTCTTTCTCTGTGTCCGACTTGCACATCAGGATGTGAGATCTCAACTGTTCCTGCTGCCTGGCCTTTGCTCAGCCACCATGGACTCTAGCCCTCAAAACTATAAGCCCATTTAGATTCTTCCATTTACAATTTGCCTTCGCCATACTATTTTGTTACTGCAGCTGAAAAATAGCTAACGCAGAAGTTGGTACAAGAAAGTGGGCTTTTCCTGTGACCGACCTGAAGACGTTGGTTTTGGAGAAATGTGGAAGAACTGTATGTTTGTATGTATATGGGTATGTCTGTGTGCCTATACATATATACTTCTAAATATTTTCTGTCCAGTCAGTATAATGGTAACTTTATTCATGTTTTCAGAGCTAATTGTTTATAACTGGAGAATAAATTAATAAATTCTTTTATACTAAACTTCTAGTCTTCCTCAAATCACCGATACTAAGTAGGTGTATTACTGGCTCTTTACAGTGAACTCTGTACGTGAGTCATATTTCCAGATGAAGTCTCAGACAAGGGTTATTGGAACTACAAATTTACATTCAAATCTAACTGACAATTGTGTCTTCATCCTTTGACTTCGTTTGTTCCCTTATTTTAGAAGCTCTTATGAGGCAAGTGTTGCGCTTCCTGAGCTCATTTTATTATGCTTAATATTAAATTCAATGACCTAAATGATACATTATAAGAATTTTTACTTGTGTGTATAAAGCATACAACATTGCTCATAATGGAGCACATGGCTTCACATGATAACATGAGATATGCATGCGCAACTGACAAAGTCTGAAGAAGACTACACGAGAAAAAAATAAATTTAAGGACTTAGACCAAATGTTCATTTCAAACCTTCTCTTTGTACCATATATAACCCTATGAAAATTTTAGATATACATTTTATATATGTGGGCACTTTTAATAAGGATTAGCTGAGTGTGAATTCCATTTCTCTCTGCTTGGTGCAAAAGCATGGTTGGTATTGCTTTTTTAATCTGGTATTGCTTGTTCTGTGTTTTTGTTGTTGTTGTTTCATTTTGTTTTTGTTTACTGGTATTTTTGTAGTCCACTTGGTATAACCAGAGCTGCTTTCAGTCCTATTTTTTTAATATTTATTATCTATATGGAGTACAGTTTAGTATTGGTTCTTAGGTGAGAAAGAGTGAGCCCAGGTAGAAGGTATCTTTGCACACACCTTAGCATAAAGCATATAACATATTGATAGAGGTCCAGAAATTTAAATTCAGATCTATTTAGTAGAAACCAAAAAGAGAAATGTGTGTACTCATAGTTTAAAGCACAAAATACCTCCTCTCTTTCATTTCTGATGCAGCCGCTGTATTTACCTCACGATTGGATATTCATTCTTCTTTATCTCGTTCTGGAAGCACTTAATGTGTTTACTTAGAAATCACAGCAATAGTTTAACTTCCTTTCCAGCCCATAGCACCTAATACAGTTTTGTGTTAAGAGCAGCCATTAAATAAACAATTGATGATTAAACTAATTGTTTCCATTGCTGTTTCAACACAGGAGGCAGTGACACTGGTGATTATATTTTAACATTATCCTCTTGGGGAGTTTTAGCTATAATATGTCACCATTTTTTACAGTCCAGAGCTTTAAGTTTTAAATATCAAATTGTCAGCGAAACCTCAGTCAACAAGTATACACAGCACAACACTCAGCATTATCAGAGTCCCTCAACATTAATTTCCATAAAAATTGAACTTGTTTCCCCCCCAAAATAGATATAAATTTACTTACTGGTCTAAACCTGCCTTCCCTAACAAATCAGCATTTTTTTTCATATGTACCTATCTGGATGTTTATTTGAAATGACTGCTTCCTTCTAAATCCTGTTACCCCACTTCTCTGTGTCCTTGAGATTCTTTTAACAACCAGATCAGTGTGCTGCATGTTCAGCCCTATTAGGTTTTAGCTTAATGCTGTGCTGTTTCACTCAGTGATAAAAGCCTTGTTGTAGTGTTTTTAATACCTGCAGTGCCTCTGTGATTTTGCCCAAATTAATTGTTCTTTTGTAGCTATTTCAGCTTTTTAGTACTTTGAAGCTCTTACTGAGGAGGTAGACAAGGGGAAACTGGCTTATAGCATGACAGCTTCATTTACATAGGCAATGTGAAGTGGAAGGATGAGGAAATTAAATCAGGAAAGGGAAAAACAGTAAATGCACCATTGAAAAACCCTTATGTTTGACCCGAGTTCTCTAGCTTGAAAAACTCACCTAAAAGGAATGACCCAAATGATTGCTTTGGCCTTTGTTTAAGTTTATTTGAATAATAGACTGAAAGACTAAGAGCTCATATTCCTTAGAAAAGCTAGAACAAGAAAGATTTATGATGGCAAGCAACGCTCAGTTTGAAGCAAGGGATAGCAAGTTATTTATAACATCTGAACATTTTCCAGAAAGTGACTGAAGAAATAACCCAATAGTGTGCCCAGCCTGTTAAAGGGGAAAAAGTGTCATCATGTCCGATTGCCTCTCTCAGCATCTGATGAGCTCTCTTACTCACCCACCCTGCATGGGTGTGGGTCACTCTGGTGTAGTCTTCTTCAGACCTTGTCAGTTGCACATGTGTATCTCTTATGTTATCATATGAAGCCACATGTTCCATTATGAGCAATGTTGTATGCTTTATCCACACAATTAAAAATTCTTATAATGTATCATTGAGGTCATTGAATTTGATACTCAGGATAATAAAAATGAGCTCAGGAAGCACAGCACTGGCCTCATAGGAGCTTCTAAAATAAGGGAACAAACGAAGTCAAAGGAGGAAGACACAATTGTCGTTTAGATTTGAGAACTTACAAGTATTAAGTAATATTAAATGACTCAATCTAAATTATGAAATGCTATGAAGGAACAATTTATAGGCTAATGAGAGAAGGTAGAACTGAATAGTTGAGTTTCTGATTTCCTATATGTGCCTTGCCTGGCATTAATAGTACTAAGACAGTGAGCTATCAATACTTTCCAATATTTGTGGGAAAAGAGAGTCCATGTTTCAGACATGTTTGAGAGTAATCATGGTACAATCGTATTTCAGAATTAGCACTGGGAAGACAATGGTATTAAGCATCATTGTCCTTTGTTATCTTGGGTTCTAAAATCCAGAAAACCTAAAACCATAATTCAGTATTGTCAGAATTTAGAAGAAAAAAAAATGAGAAACTGGAAATGTTCTCTTTTGAGGAATTAGGGAAGAAGTGTTATGAATAGAGGTATTAGGAGAAGAGGGATGAGAAAGGGGAATATCCCCTTTCTCCTATGTAAATATATATAATATTTATAAATTTAATATTTCTCCTTTCTCTTATGTAAATGTGTATATATATGTAAATATATATGTAAATATATTGCCGAAAGAGGGATGCTAGTGTCTAGGCAACTTTTAGGAGAAATTGTTACTGTCTAGACCAAACACGACATGAAAATTCTAGGATGGAGAAAGTTAGGCTATCAGGAGAAAGAATTTACCTACATTTAATTTGAAGAACTTATTTATTATTTTATAGGTGTGTGTGTGTGTGTGTGTGTGTGTGTGTGTTTGTGCCTTTGTACATGCATATAAATGTGAGTGACTGGGAAGGACAAAAGAGAGTGTCAACCCATTACCTATGGTGGGACATCTTGCACAGCCTTGATATAGGAGGAGGGGCTTGGACCTGCCTCAACTGAATGTACTAGGCTTTGTTAACTCCCCTTGGGAGGCCTTACCTTTTTGGAGGAGGGAATAGGTGGTGGGTTGGGGGGAGAAGCTGAAGGGAGTGGGAGGAGGGAAGAGATGGGGAAATCTATGGTTGGTATATAAAATGAATAAAAAAATTTGCCTTAAAAAAGGGAAAAAGAATTTGTATATTCTATATATTTCATGTAATACAATTCTGTAGTATATGTTGAGATGGAGAAGAAAGGAATATAGAACAATGATTTCCTAAGTACAGAATCTCTGTTTTGTGTGATGGAAAAGCCCCACAGATGGACAGTAGTCTCAGGACATAATATCAAGAATGTAATAAATCAATATAATTGATGTATTAATGAATATCATAAATAGTTATTGAATGAATACTGAGAATGTAATCAATGAATGCCACAAATATAATTAATATCATGAGTGTAATTAATGAATATCATGAGTATAACTAAAAAAATAAATAAATAAAAATTTAAAGTAAAAAATAAATAAGGAAGAGAGAGAGAGAGAGAGAGAGAGAGAGAGAGAGCGAGCGCGAGCCAGATCCCCTAGGAATCAAACTCTAAATCCTCTGTGAGTCCAAGTGTGTAACCCCTGAGCCATCACTCTACCCCAGTAGTTCAGTTCTGGAAAAACCACTGCATCTTTCTCACTTCTCTTTGCTCAGCCATGTTCATGTTATTTTTGGTAATGGAGCCTAATAAAGTTTCCAAGATAAATATGAGCTTAAAGAAGAATTCTTGCGCCGGGCGTTGGTGGTGCACACCTTTAATCCCAGCACTCGGGAGGCAGAGGCAGGCGGATCTCTGTGAGTTCGAGGCCAGCCTGGGCTACCAAGTGAGCTCCAGGAAAGGCGCAAAGCTACACAGAGAAACCCTGTCTCAAAAAACCAAAAAAAAAAAAAAAAAGAAGAAGAATTCTTGAATTCTTGCATAAATTTCATAGACTTACCAAAAGCATTTATTAATGAGCATTTGCTCTGAGAAGAATCTCAAAAAATATCAGTATAAAAGATATCCATCTAGATTTTTCATCTAGATATTTCATCTAGTCCAGGAAAGGCTCGAACTCACAGAGATCCTCTGTCTCCCGAGTACTGGGATTAAAGGCGTGTGCCACCACAGCCAGGCTCTGTTTCCTGGAATGGCCTTGAACACACAGAGACCCTGTCTGCTGAGTGATCAGATTAAGGGCATGTGATACCACTGCCTGACTTCTATGTTTACTTAAAACGGCTTGCTCTTTCCTCTTATCTCCAGGCAAACTTTCTTTAAGCACAAATAAAATATCACCACATTTCAGCACAAATAAAATATCACCACAATCTATGTTTCATCATAAGAAAATTCTATTAAAATTATGAAATAAATATGTTAATTGCAATTTTTGTTTTTGAAGTTATTCTCTTTTTATTTTCATTATAACACATATTATAATATTAGAATTCCAAAAACTAAAAAAATGAAAATAAAAAATGTAGGCCCCACACTCTGCAGTAGAAGGCTAACACTTAACAAATAGAATGGTATTTTTTTGTAGACCTTTGTCTCATATTGCTTTGTTTGGGTATTGGTTTTGTTTTATTTGACTGGGTTTTTTTGCTTGTATATTATGGTTTCCACAGTTTGGGGTATACATGTGTTTCTTGGGTTTTGTCTTTGTTTTGGTTTTTAATTCTGCCTAAGAGTGAAGAAATTCAGATGAGCACAGGCAAGTATGTGAGTATTCCTTTCTCACTGTTCTTGATTGGGATGTGACATGTCTGCTTAGTCAAGTTCCTGACACTGTGATTTCCCCACAGATATGAATCATAGGTTTAAATTGTTTACTAAAATAAGCACTTGCTCAGTAAAGTTGTTTTTACCAGGGTATCTTGTTGCAGAAACAGAAATTTAACTGGGACACCATCCTACACTTATTCTCTCAAGCTTGCCTCCTGCTTACTTTACTTTTATTGTTACTCTGCATGTACTTAGGGTTTCCTGCATGAGCCTCAGTATGGGTTATTACCTTGAGGAGAGGCAAGTGGCACATCACTGAGGAACATTATTTCCTGACGTTTCTATCTACATTTTATGTTTTACCCTCTTTCTCAATACAGCATCAGAAATTCTTTGTCCTCTTAATTTGTATGTTGGAGCACATGATACTATTGTTCAAAAGTAAATATATCCCTATCATTACAAATGAAAGCAGAAATTCATACAGATGCCTACAAGAGATTTAGTCTGCACCATACCATACATACAGTAAATATCTGACTTTATCATCCACACTGACTTAACTTTTTCTCAACACTTTAGACACATTTTTCCTTCTTTTATTGAAAATATATATTTTTTCATCTAGTATATTCTGATTATGATTTCCCCTTTCGCAAATTCTCACCATTTTCCAACTCACTCAAATCTACATAATTTCTTCATCTCTCTTATTAGAATACAAACAGGCATATAATAATAATAATGCATGTATTTATTATTACTAATTAAGATTATTATTACCGTTATAAATAAAATACAAAAAACAAGAATAGGACCGAACACAGAAACAGAACAAAACGGTGCCAAAGAAAAAAGTCAAGAAACACATAGAGAACAGACATACATGTTTGCACACAGAGAAATCCCAGAAAAAACCACAAAGCTATATATGCACATGCGTGCATGCGTATGTGCATGCGTGCGTGCGTGCATGATTGCATGATAGTGTATGAATATGCTTTCTTGAGTGCAGGAGACCACGGAGGACAGAAGAGTGAATTTGAGCCCTTGTAACTAAAGTTACAAGCAGTTGTAAGCCACCCTGTTGCTGCTGGGAACTGAACTCAAATCCTATTCAAAAGAAATATATGCTCTTGTTTATATTTTTGCCTAGTTCTCTGGACGATTCTGCCTCTGGTTCATGGCCCTATGAGGGATAGGTTCCCTCTCTTGTGGCATGAATATCAAGCTGAACCAGTCATTAATTGGTCACGCACACAATTTCTACACAATCTTTACCCCAGCACATCTTGCAGGCAGGACAAATTGTAGGTTGAAGCTTTTGTGCCTTGGTTGGTGTCCCAATTGGAAGTTTTGCCTGGTTACAGGAGATGGACTGTTCAGGCTCCTTCCCTTCCACTCCTAGGAGTCTTGGTTAGGGTTACCCTTACAGATTACTGGGAGGTTCCATTGCACTAGGTTTCTAGCTTGTCCCCTAAAGTTCCCTATTCCAGTTGTCGCTCACAGTCATCCTTATCCCTCTAGGCTCCCTCCAGCTGATCCCTCCTGTTCTTGGCCCTGCTACACAGTCTGTCTGTGACATCTATTCTAGTTCCCCTTCCCAGATATATTCATGAGTCCCCCCTTGAGCCCCCTTGTTACTTAGACTCTCTGTGTCTGTGGATTGCATCATGAGTAAGTCAATGAAATTATTCCCAATGATATTCTATATACTCATAGACAGGAGCCTAGCACAGCCGAACATTAGATGGAATTCTTAGAATCCTGGGAAATGTTGCGGTAGTGCCTACGCTACCACCACCCATTCACCATGTCCCAGAGAGGAGCTGTGGATTAAAAAACAGAGACCAGACAGCGGGTCATTTGCCTCAGCAGAATGCCAAATGCCATTTATTGAAAGAGGGAGGAAACCTTAAATACAGGCTTTCAGCACAATGGAGGAACCCCGGAGGGCAGAAGTTCACTACGGAATGTTCTACATTCTTGCATCTAAGCTGTTTACGCCCAATATGCAGGATACACAAACAAGGAATTTCCCGTAAGCATTCAGGAGGGTTGAAACCCGCAGGGAATAAGCATAGAGAGGACATCTGGTCAAGGTCAGCAAGCAAGGCAACAGCTACCCAAAATGGGGGGCCAAGACCCTACAGGGAAAGAGGTGGAAGAAGGATTGTAGGAGCCATCCAGGTCATGGTCAGCACAAGAAAATTCACAGAATCACCTGGTGTTGGTGGTGCACGCCTTTAATCCCAGCACTCAGGAGGCAGAGGCAGGTGGATCTCTGTGAGTTTGAGGCCAGCTAGGTCTACAGAGCGAGTTCCACAGAATCAATTAACCTGGGGTCATAGGGGCTCACAGAGACTGAACAGACAATTAGGGAGCTTGCATGTGACTGACCTAGGCACTCTGCATATACGTTTGTGGTTATGTGGTTTGGTGTTCTTGTGGGACTCCTAACATTGTGTGTGTGCTGGGGTGTTTGGAACCCCTTTTCTCCTACTGGGTTACTTCCTCCAGTCTTTTAATTTTTTAATTAAGAAAATGTTTTCATTAGTTTTATACACCAATCAAAGATCCCCCTCTTCCTTCCTTCCACCCCATCCAGCTTCCCCACACATCGCACTCCCAACTCCCCCCACAAGAACGCAAGGCCTCCTATGGGTAGGCACATCCAGTAGAGGCATGTCCAAGCCCTTCCCCCAACTCAAGGCTTCATGAGGTGTCCCATCATAGGTAGTGGACTCCAAAAAACCCACTCATGCACCAGGGATGGATCAAGCTATAGAACTGTCTCTCTAGTCTATTCCCATGCAAGCTCCATAGCCATTGATCCAACTTTCATGAGTTCCCACTAGTTTGGTTTGGTTGTCTCAGTAGCTTTCACCATCATGATCTTGATGCACTTGCTCATAGAATCCCTCTTCTCTTTCTTTGACTGGACTCCTGGAGCTCTGTCTGGTGTTTGGCTGTGGATCTCTACAACTGCATCCTTAGTCATCAGGGAGATGCAAATCAAAAGGACTCTAAGATACCATCTTATACCTGTCAGAATGACTAAGATCAAAAGCACTGAGGACAGTTTATGTTGGAAAGGATGTGCAGCAAGAGGAACACTCCTCCACTGTTGGTGGGAGTGCGAATTTGTACAGCCACTTTGGAAATCAGTGAAGCAGTTTCTCAGAAAATTGGGAATCAATTTTCCTCAAGACCCAGTTATACCACTCTTTGGAATATACCCAAGGAATGTTCAATTATACCACAGAGAACAGAGATACATGCTCAACTATGTTCATAGCAGCACTATTCATAATAGCCAGAACCTGGAAACAACCTAGATGCCCCTCAAATGAAGAATGTATTAAGAAAATGTGGTACATATACACAATGGAGTACTACTCAGTAGAGAAAAAACAATGGCATCATGAAATTTGTAGGCACATGGATGGAATTAGAAAGTATCATCCTGAGTGAGGTAACCCAGACTCAGAAGGGCAAACATGTTATGCACCAACTCATAAGTGGATACTAGATGTAAAGCAAAAGATAACCAGACAACAACCCTCCTCTAGGCTTAATAGATGGGAGATATCTACTCTTATTGCAACTTGATTTGCCATGTTTGGTAAATATCCCTGGAAGGCCTGCCCTGTTCTGAAAAAAAAAGAGGAAGAGTTGGGCAAGAAGGTTGAGAGGAGAGCAGGGAGGGAAACTGAGGTCAGGATGTAGTATATGATAGAAGAATAAAAAAAAGTAAAGAAAAAAGAAATACATTCTCATAATCACTCAGCATTTCTCTAGTTTCTTTAAACACACTCTCAATGTAGAATGTCTACATGTGATTCTCTATATGCCAGACATGTTCTTCCTTTAGAGAGGCAAATAACTTCTTCTCCTTATAGCTGGTGTTTACTCAATTACACTTATTCCTATGATGAAATATATATATGTGCATGTGTTTATACAAATGTGTGCGTGCGTGTGTGCATGCGTGCATGCGTGTGTGTGTGTGTGTGTGTGTGTGTGTGTGTTTGTACACGGAGGGAAAATATTTGCTCATTAATTAAAAAATAATAATAAAATTGTAAAAAGTACTTTATTTTGATTTCTGTGATACCAAATTTACTGACTGAGTAACTAATTTAGATTAACATAATACTATGTTAGTGATATTTATATTTGCTTTTACAGGCTCATTTTCTTGAGCATCCAGAACATCAGATACTTTGCTAAAAATCAACTAAAAGTGATTTTCTATATAGTTATAGTGAATCAAGTTCATTTTCTAAACTTGCATACTTTAGTTACACAATATCCAAGTTCTAAAGTTACTTTACTGTCAGTTAAGGAAACAAAGAAATCACATTTCACAGGAAACTTTTTAAAAATTTTCCTGATATTTTGGAGTTACATCTTCAATTCTTTCCAGTCAGACTATAAGCAGCACAGCAATCGAGTACCAATTTAGCAATTTCATTCTTCCACTTGCTGTTTTCAACACAAAGTTACTACATTAGTATTTCTATAACTCAGAAGGCCAATTGAAAGAGAATTTGGAAAATGGTAAGAAACACCTTGAGCTAAGTATAATGAGGGTTGGCTGAGAACCCTGAGTGTAGCTTAAAATTGGGCTCTTATTTAATCATATTCAAAGGAAAAAATAACAGCATTTTTTTGAAAAATCTAAATTATTAATATTTGTAAAAAGTTTACAGGAGAGGCAGCTGTTCTTGGAAAAGTGAAAGTCTCTGTGTTTAATATTATTAATAGTTCATATTCTCTCTCTTGAATAGTTTCCCCTGAGTTTCAGAGTTTTGAGATACAACAGTTCTGAAAACATACTTTATAAAAATATTAAAGTAATAACAAAGTGACCTACTTTTGCAGCCTGATTAGCCATATACCAAATGAACATTTCTTAGTACAGAATGAAATAATTTGCAAAGTTTCACAGAAACTAATACAACCTAAAAGGTATTGTGTAACAGGTGAGTCCTGTTACTAATTAGAGATTGGAATGTTGTGCTTTATGGGCAGCTCAAATCCCTTTCCTGTTTTGATAAAATAAGTTTTATTTAAATGTAGTATATGGTGGTTAGCACCAACTGTTAATTGAACTAAATTTAGAATCACCTAAGAGACAAACTTCTGAGGATCGTGGTGAGGGATTATCTAGATCAGCTTAATCTCTGTAGCAAAGTTATGAGAGTTCATAAATACTTGGTTGGTTGAGGTGGGAAGATTCTCCCTTAATGAAAATGATACTGTTCCATGAGCTTCTCCCAAAGTGTGAAAAGAAGAAAGTGAGTTGATCACATTCATTCATTTGTTCTGCTCCCCGCCTGCAGATATGCTGAAGATCCTGCCTCCGTGAACTCCCTGACATGAAGACAGTATCTTCAAAATGTGAGCAGGAATAAACCCATCCTTCCTTCATTTGCTTAAGCATTTTTGTCTCAGCAATGAGGAGAAATAATTAATATATAACTACTTGGGTACTATTTATGTTTGTATTTACAGTATGGATTTTATATATGTTTAAAAAGACTGTGTGCGGCTGAAGTTTTCATGGTCAGGACAAATCTCTCTCACCCACGAGTCCCGCAGCTGCTCGCACCCAAACAAACACACAGAGACTTATATTGCTTACAAACTGTATGGCTGTGGCAGGCTTCTTGCTATCTAGTTCATATATCTTAAATTAAGCCATTTCTATAAAGCTATACCTTGCCACGTGGCTCGTGGGTTACCGGTATCTTACATCATACTTCTCATTGTGGTGGCTGGCAACATCTCTCTACCTCAGCCTTTCCTTCCCAGATTTCTCCTCTCTCCTTGTCCTGCCTATACTTCCTGCCTGGCTACTGGCCAATCAGTACTTTATTTATCAATCAATCAGAGCAGCACAATCACAGCATAGAAAACATCCCACAGCGTGTGTGTGTGTGTGTGTGTGTGTGTGTGTGTGTGTATGTGTGTGTATATGCATTCAGTCATTTCATAGTTCATGTGTGTAGGTCAGGGGATGACTTTGTTGAATCAATTATTTCCTTCCACCTTTGCATGGGTTCCACACTTTAAACTCCAATCTTCAGTCTTGTGTCCCAAGTGCCTTTACCCATTGAGCCATCTTTCAGGACCTACATTCATACTATAATTGCCAGAGTTGCATAGTTTCAACAGGTTTTATTACAATGACTAGTAAATGGTGAATAAAGAATCACTTAAACCATTTATGATTCAGAGCAGGCTAAACATGATCGTGAATAGTGAACTTTTATATTTGAGATATTGAAGTACAGTAGAAATGATTTTCAATTGGCTATATGTAAGCCTATGCCTTATTTTGGCTTGCTGTGGTGAATTATCTGATGAGTTGAGCATAATCTGAGCATTTGACTTCCTAGATGATTGAATGTATCTCTACTATCATTAGCTACATGAACGTTTGTCATGATTTAATAATATTTAAATTTGTTTTTCATACTAATAAGGTTGTGCTTCCAAAGGAACTCAAAGTAAAGGAACACCTTGATGTTACTGGCCTCTGGTTTAGTACTGAACTTGTTATGGAATATTTTCCTCCAATTATCTGACAATCCCAACTTTTCACCTTATCCATGTCTCACATAAAATATCCTGGTTTTGAGTACTTTCAAGATGAACACTTCCTCTATATACCTGTCCTCTTAAGTTCTTACTCCTGCTGCCTTAACTCATTTTACCTTGATGTACAATTGTATTGCTGGGGTCATTTTCTATGTTTGTCATTACCTTGAGTATAAAGATAATATTTTGTAATCTTCCATGCACTTACAGAATCACAGTGTTCTGACCCATAAAGTGGGCAAAAGAGGGTGCTATATGAAGTCAGAAATTTTCCACATTTCTACTCAAATCTTCAAAGTTGTTTGTTTTTGTTTGTTTGTTTGTTTGTTTTTACCTTCCAGACAAATATTTTATCTCATGAAAATATTGGATCAGAGCTGGGTGGTGGTGGCGCAAGCCTTTAATCCCAGCACTCTGGAGGCAGAACCAGGCAGATCTCTGTGAGTTTGAGTTGAGGCCAGCCTGGGCTACAGAGTGAGTTCTGGGAAAGGCACAAAGCTACACAGAGAAACTCTGTCTCGAAAAACCAAAAAAAAAAAAAAAAAAAAAAAGAAAGAAAGAAAATATTGGATCAGCACAGACAAAATACCCTGGAGTCTTCAAAACCCTTTCAAAGTAGAGAGATCTAATAGCTTTAGTTTCTAGTTGATTGTGGCAGATGTTAGATTGATTCAATGTTTGGCACCTTCATAGTCAGATTACACAAGTAGAAAAGATCCACAAGATTACAGAATTTTAGTTCAAAATTGTGGTGGTATTTAGCACCTTGAGCCTGAAGTATACTGAATAATTTTATATTTTCTGTGCAATAAATAATTGGATGAATTAGAGGGGAGAGTGATTGTAATAATCACTCTGAATTTTTAATCTCAAAGATAAAAAAGAAAAATTACAAACTTTTTTAGGATGTTCCTCTAAAATTAGTCATTCTTTACCATAATAGTTACCAAATGCCCCTGATGTGGCTAAAATGTAATGTTGAATATTTTGGAGCATCAGTTAATTTTTAATCCCCTTTGTGTATTATCTCCTTTACTCTTCACAATGCCCTTGCAAAATAGTAATTGATGTTCCACTGTTTTGGAGAATACAAAGGTAAAGCATATGAAGAACATGTTACTGTGTCTTAGATCACACAGCAATCAACTGTATGCCAGAATTCAAAGTCAAGTATGGTGGTGAATACCAGCACATAAAATATTGAGACAATAAAAATGTGAGTTTGAAGCCAACATGGATGACACAAGTATGACTATATATCATCTCAGATAGAGAAAATGCAATTATAAAATCCAAAAACATACAGGAGATTTACAGATATTCACATTGGTTTTTTATTTTATTTAATCTACTAAAATTAACTATTTTTCCATTTTTCTTTTACTGAAAGTATATTTTATCATCCAATACAATATAAGTACAGCCCCAAGTTATTTCAGGATCTTCCCCACCTCCTTTTCCATCAGAATCCATACACATTCTGTCTTTCTTACAAAAAAAAAAGCCAGTCATCTAGAGAATAATAATAAAATGAATTATAATAAAGCAAAAGCAGTCAAATCATGGTAGGATAAAACAAGCAAACAGAAGAAAAAGAGCCAAAGCAATAACAACAATGAAATCTCATAAAAACACAAAACCAGAATCCGTAATAGATGTGGAAAGGACCAGTAGGATTTTTTTGTTTTCAAAAGTGCTATGATGAAACATTTAACATAAAGAACTCCCAAGGATGCCACTGAGTCCATTTTGTGTTGGTCATCAGCTACTAGGCATGGGGAATGCCGTTAAGAGTGGTTTATGTCTCCACTTTTCATCTGAAAGTGATTATCTTAGCTTTTGTTCTCTTCCCGTGATGGATGCCTTGGTCAAGGCAACTCTTATATAACAGAGCATTTAAAGGGGGAACTTGCTTGTAGTTGGGAGAGCGAGTGGCATGCATAGCACTGCAACAATCTCTGAGAGCTAAATCCTGATCCTCAAGCAGACAAAGAGAGATTGGGCCTGGCATGGGCTTTTGAAACCTCAAAGCCCACTCCCAGTGACACACTTCCTCCAACAACGCCACACATCCTAATCCTTATAATCCTATCAAACAGTTCCACTTCCAGGTGACCAGGCATTCAAACATAAGAGCCTATTGGGGTGTGTGGGGGGGGGGGGCGTTCTCATTTAAACCACCACAGTGGTTACCAATTGGAAAAAACTTCTGGGTTAGGAATGGTGGCTTCTGTCCATTTTTCTCTCAGGACTGAGACTCCATGTGGCATAGACCGGTGCAGGCTCTGATCCTGCAACCGTGGTATCTGTGAGTTCATATGTGCATCTGTCCGTGTGTGTGTTTAGAAGGCCTTGTTTCCTTAGTGCTTTTCATTCCCTCTGGTTCCCACAATATTTCTGATTCCTTTTCTGTAGGGTTTCCTGAGCCCTAAGGGGAGGGATGTGATGCAGATATCCCATTTAGGACTCAGTGTTCCAAAGTCTCTCATTTCCTGCACATTGCCTGACCATGGGTCTCTGAATTTGTTCCCATCGTCTGCAGGAGGAAGCAGCTTAGATGAAGGCTGAGTAAGGCACTTATCTATGAGTATTGCATGATGTCATTAGGAGTCATTTTCTGTTCACTCAGCACAACAGTGGTATTTGGTTTTCCACCAGGTCCATGGGCTACCTAGTTTCAGGTTCTTTGAAAGGTAAACACAGACCCAGATACTAATTCTTTGCTCTACAGTGGTGATTGGCCCGCAAGGTGGGTTAGTGCAATAGGTGCACAAAGCTTTTAGGAATAGCAATCAATGTATGATTAGATTTAAGGCCTATTCCATGAGATAAAATAACTCTTTAAAAGATTTATTTATTTTTGTATTTTATTCTTTGTGTGTCTGCATACGGATCTGTGTGTGTATGAACACGTGCATGGGCTCTCAAGGAATAAGAAGAGTGCCAAAATCTTCAGGCATTGGAGATACAAGTGTTTGGCAGCTGCTACTCGAGGTTAGTGCTGGGAATCCAGTCTCAGTCCTCTGAAAAGGCGCCGAGGATTCTTAACACCTGAGCCATCTCTCTAGCTGTAAACATAAACTATTAGCAAATGAATATAAGTGATATTAAATTATCTGTTAATCAGAAAATAGTAGGTGACTTCAGTTAATATTTATCTATTCTGTCCCTTTCTCAAATGTTTTATCAAAGGACCAGGTGGTAACTATGTATTCTTATTCTATCCTGATACTCTTTTCCTTCCTCTGCCTCACTTCTCCTGTAGCAATTTGTTTTTTGCCTGTGAATCCTCTAAATTTGTATGAGTCTATTTTTTTTTTTTTTTTTTTTACCAAAGACCCACACATCATTCAGTATCTTCTTGATCCTTAATAGGACTTTTGAATTTAGAGATGTACCTTCAATGTCTTGATAACTCTTCTGTAGAGAACAAAAAACCTTTCAAAGTGTTCTTACGTAAGCATGTCTGCAGTAAATCGAGAAGGTTATTTGAGGACATCTCTGCATAGATGATGGCTCATGCCCCTATGGCTTCTAGTAAACTATTTTTAAGAGTTTGCAAAATGTGAATGGCTTCTGGAAACTGGCTAATTACTTCAGTGCCATTTGGTAAACAGAACTCAAAATTCTTCTGCTATGTATCCCACATTTTAATTAAAGGTTTTATTTTTCCTTTGGGGTTTTGACCTCATTGTGGGTGAGAAATACATTTTCCCGAACTTCTCAACAGGGACTTTCATTAGCATCTGTGCATGTTGCTTGTCCTCTGCTTTTGCCTGAAAAATCTGAACTATTCTGTGGTAAGAAAAACTTGACTTTAGGTTCAACTTTTTGAAGATTCAAACACCAATCTATTTTCTTTGTGTTCCCACATAATAAGCATTAATCAATATGTTTCCCAGACACTTTACTCTACAAATCATAATATAAGCCACATCAGTTCAGTATACATACATACATCAGTACATCTTCAGAATACCTACTTCAAAATTAGTGAATTATCTCCAATATATAGACTATCACTATGATAAATAAAATTAGCCTTTACTGTTCTGAAAAGAAAAAATTTTAAAACCTTTTGAAGGGTGGAATTTATACTAAGAATACATAGAGCTCTTAAAAGTAGAATTGTAATACCTGAAATAGAAGGAGGAGGTTAGGCCCCAACTGTCCTTTTTCCTTTCTCTGTTTGTTGAGATGATGAATTATTCTGAGTTGCTCAAGAGAGAGCTTAAAATGCCAGTGCTCTAAGACTACTTCGGTGCTCCCAGGTTTCTACTAGTCTCTAGCTCTCTGTTCCTTCAATTTTCATTATATTATCACATCTGACTCTCAAATTCAAATGTTACACAGAAAGAAAAGCCCTAAATTGTACTGTGACAAAAAATCCATA
>CABHPQ010149463.1:0-13437 GCA_902168405.1 Peromyscus aztecus | reverse complement strand
AAAAAAAAAAAAAAAAAAAAAAAAAAAAAAAAAAAAAAAAGGACAGAGACGTTTTAGGCACCCTTTACTCAGTTTACCCCAATAACCTCTTACATGACTGTTTTTGTTTTTGTATTGTACTTTTATAATTATGTAATCTTCCCCAGTCCTTGAAATTGTTTTTCAATCCTGTGTCCTGAATTGTTCTCTGTACTGCTACATGCCATCTAATCCTAATTCTCTCTGTGTATTCTCAAGGGTGATATGTGAAATATTTAAAGACATCAACAGATTAGTTGTGCCTTGGGAATATCCAGTCAGAAGAGACCAGCCCTAAGAATGGAAACAGAGCCCTGGACACTCATGCTTGTGGGAAATGTAAGCAAGTCTACTGTCTTTTCTACCAAAGTGTTAAATAAGACAAAATGACACTTTAAAAAATTGTAAAAAAAAAAAAAAAAAAAAAAAAAGGGTGGGCTGGGCAGCAGCAGCGGTGGCACACACCTTTAATCCCAGCACTCAAGAGGCAGGCGGATCTCTGTGAGTTTGAGGCCAGCCTGGGCTACAGAGTGAATTCCAGGAAAGGCACCAAAGCTACACAGAGAAACCCTGTCTGGAAAAACTGAAAAAAAAAAAATGTAAAAATGGCAATTGGCAGAAATTCAAATTTCTCTAGGGTTAGCACTTCTTGACATCAAAATATGTGCTCAGGCTATACAAGGAGACCCTGCTTACAAAAATAAGTGATGAGCGATGAGTACACAAATGGAAATTAAATTCTAGTTGTAGATCTGCCCTTGGGCCAGTTGTGCAGCCTAAGCTGGCAACCACGCTGGTCTCAGGATCCTCTTCTGTAAAACAAGAGCATTAGGTTCTTCTGGTTCCTTCTAGCTCTAAAGCTTTGTAAAAAGTTTGCAAAACTTTCAAGATATTCACTAACAAGGAAATCTGATGTTAAAAATAAGAAAATCGCATTTTTGGCAAACACATGAGTGACTACTACCTGCAAAATCTGTAACTTTGGCAAGTCTTGTTGGGGAAAGGAAAATGACTTTATAACCTTGCTCATAAAGAGCTCGGTCTGGTGAGGATCATCTTCTGCAGAACCACAAGGGAGAATGACTGAAGTGTTGGGACAGGTACACAGCAGAGGCGTCGCAGAGGGGCAGAGGGGCTGGCAAGATGGCTCGTTGTGAAAAGGAGCTTGCTGCCAAGCCTGATGACCTGAGTTAAGTTCCTGGGACCCGTACGGTATAAAGAGAGGACTGACTCCCCCAGCTTGTCCTCTGACCTCCACACATATGACATGTGTACCTAATGCATATGCTGGCCTGCATGCACACGCAGGAACAGATATATACTCACACATACATTCACACACATACTCTAGATGAATTAAAAAAAAAACGTATAAAGTGCAGAGAAAGGAACGGTAAATGTTTCATAGCTATAGAACTCTGTAGCAGTCGTTACCAATCTCTTTCCCAAATACTATCAAAAATGAACATATACTATCAGGTGAATAGTATATTAAGGCCCTTGCTGTCCTAGGATACATTTGTAAAGTATTTATTGATTCCATTTTATGTGGACAAGTGCTTCACCTGCCTGTGTGTATGTGCGTTGTAAGCGTGCCTGCTGCCTGTGGTGGTCAGAAGAGAGAGCTGATTCCCTGAAACTGGAGCCACAGAGAGTTGTGAGCCACCATGCTGGCTGTTAGGAACCAAATCTGGACCCTCTGCAAGAGCAACAAGTGCTCTTTTTTGTTCGTTTTCTTTTTTGAGACAGGGTTTCTCTGTGTAGCCCCGGCTGTCCTGGATCTCTCTCTCTGTAGACCAGGCTGGCCTTGAACTCAGAGAGGTCCATCTGCCTCTGCCTCCTGAGTGCTGGGATTAAAGGTGTGCAGCATCACCAGTGCAACAAGTGTTCTCATTAGGTAAGCCATCCCTCTGGCTCCTTATTTCAAAGTGTTACTAACACGGTAGTTATTCTTGCAGCTTCTGTTATTACAGGTTAGCAATATCCACGCACATTGGGAAGAGGAATCTAAATATATTACCCCAATGAATTAGCACCACAATTCCATGAAGTCTGTTTTTTTGAACGGGGAAGTTAAGGCTGTAATCAGTCAAGTGACTTTCCTGAAATCACACAGCAAGTGATCCTACTCAACTCAGGCTAGTCCATTCCAAGATTTTTCTTTAAAACTGTGTTTTATCAAGTTTACATATATGAGTGTTTTGCTTGCGTGTATGTATGTATGTGCACCGTACGTGTGTCTGGTGTCAAGGATACCAGAAGAGGGCATTGGATGCCCTGCAGTTGGAGTCACAGGCAGCTGTAAGCTTCCTGATATGGGTGCTGGGAACTGAACCAGAGTATCATGCATTCAAGGTCAACTGAGCCGTGTCCCTGGTCCCACATTGTGTTTTAATGTCTTCCCAACGTCTACATTACTCTAGAGTTTCACTTCCTGCTCAGTGCTTTCCTGTTATCCACTGTAGCTCCAGAAAGTCTGGTGCTATTCTGTAAACAGACTTCATTCTTTTTACAACCTTGCAGATGCCAATTCTTCTGTCTAGAATCTTTTCTTCCTAAAACATTCTTCAAGAGTTTCTACTCAGTCATCACAGCTCACCCCCAGGGTAATTTTCATGAATTTTTTTAAGGCAGAGTTGTTCAAGTACCATTTTGATTTCCCCAACAGACAAGAAGTTCTTTGAAGGACAGTGTCCCATTTACCTTTATACAGTGCCCAACACATAGCACGCTATCAGTGAACATCTGTTTAGTGAGTCAATTTGTTTATAGATGATGCAAGAGCTAGGAGACGTTTCAAAGCTGCTGTTGTTTATGATAACTAGTTACTGGACTGCTCAGCAATTCCTTTCAACCAGATGGTGGGAGCTACATCTGCTCAGAGAATTAATCTGGCGCTTGCAGTTACAGGACCTTAAGAGTCTGACTGTGATAGCTTAAAATCAGAGTCTAAGGTTTCTATTTCTAGCCCAACAAGCCAAGGTTCTATTCTCAGTCTTAAGGGCTCATAGTTATTTCTCTGGGGAAGCTGTATCAAGAATCAGTTAGTGCTAGTGAGGGAGATCTTGGTGAATTAACTGCCTTCCCGAGCTTCATTTTATTGCCTATGCCTACCTCACAGAGGATGGTTAAATGAGATGATACAATGGAAGCCTGCATGGTACCCAATGCCCAGGGAAGACTTGGGCATTAGGTGTGGATGATGTTGCCTTGTGCTTATGTTTAGCCACAGTTTCATCAGTTTCTCCTCATGTTTGTTTTCAGAGTTTGGTAATGGGTACCAGTCTGATCACTTTTCTTTTCTTTTGTTTTTTTTGTTTTTTTGTTTTTTTTGTTTGTTTGTTTGTTTGTTTTTCAAGACAGGGTTTCTCTGTGTAACTTTGTGCCTTTCCTGGATCTCGCTCTGTAGACCAGGCTGGCCTCGAACTCACAAAGATCCACCTGTCTCTGCCTCCCGAGTGCTGGGATTAAAGGTGTGTGGCACCACCGCCCAGCCCAGTCTGATCATTTTGATAATGTGTTCCTGGCAATCTCCATACATCTGTATTTACATTATATCTTTATAGAACTATTCCATTTTAGGATTTGGAGTATACCTAATCCATGTCATCAAAAGCCCTTCACATCATATCTTAGACCTACCTTTATCTCAGGCACTTGTCTAAGACACCATCTTTCTTAAAAGTCACAGCGTTTAGGTCATTCAGGATCCTTCAAGTTCCTTTTTAGTTCCCATTTCCATCTCCTTTTCTTTGCCCACTGAGGACCACCATAGCATAGCTATACAACTAACAGTTCAACACAACAACTGTGTAAGGCTGGCCATCCCTTTTCTTCCCCAAGGTAGAGCTTGTCGGGGAAATTTTAATTATTTAATTAATTAATTTTGTTCTATGTGTATGAGTGTTTTTACTTGCATGTATGTAGGTGCACCACATATTTCCCTGGTGCTCAAGGAGGTCAGAAAGGAGTGTCAGATCCGCTGGAACTGAAGTTACAGTAGTGAGTCACCATGTAGGTGCTGGGAACTGAACCTGGGTCCTCTGCAAGAGCAACAAATGCTCTTAACTGCTGAGCCATCTCTCTTGCCTCTTGTTAGGAAAAGTCTAATCAGAAATAAAAGGTCCTGGGTTTTCAGTTGACGTAGAAGCAAACGTGCTGCTAACCACTGTTTATTTTTCTGGTTTTGTTGCCTAGAGAGGAGGAATTGTTGATGAGAACGTATTTATGCCTTAGAGGCTTTGGACCTCTCTTTGGCTTCCTCCACTGATAACTAATGTTGTCAGCGGAGCCTTTAACCCTGCATGTGGCCCCTAAGGAGTTCAAGCCCTGCCCATATCTGCCAGCTCACTCCCTAACCCTCAGCATTTCCACCCATAAAATAAGGATGACATAAAGATGGCTAATAAAAGAAAATCAGATGATAACAGAATTTACTCTGCACAGTAATAGGTTTCCTGTACCCCAATAATAAGTTTCTCGGACAACATAGAAAGCCAGATCAAGCTGAAATGAAAAAGTAGAACAGGTTTTTTTGAACAAAGCAACTCCCAGGTAAGTTCTCCAGTCCCAGAAGCCGGAGAAGCCACATGCCCAAACTAAAGCAGAGAGATTATACAGCCTGTAGGCAAGTATTGGGGACTTGAGTCCAGCCCCTCGATAGTCCCTTCCCAGGGTCTGGGAAGAATCTACAACCAGCTGGTAATTAGTCTTTGATGAAAAGAAATGAATCTATGTACACGAAACTCCTTAGTCCATATACTTTATTATTCTGTGTCAGTTACAAGCTTATATTCTGCTCTCATATTTAGCTCATTTCTTGACTGATTTCTCTCTACACTTATTTGTGGTCCCCTCTAGGTTCTATCTTAATTCCTTCATCTAGTTCTGTCCCTTCTAGGTTCTCATTCATCTAGTTCTTTCCCATATCAGCTCCTCTCCCATCTCCTCTCTCTCATCTTGTTCTTCCCCATCTGGCTCTTCCTCATCTTCCATCTCGTTCCTCTAGTACTCTCTTCTAGCCCTTCAATCTAGTTCTTCCCCATCTCAGTTTGTTCCTCTCAAGTTCTTACCCATCTAGTTCTTCCATTCTCTTTTCTCTTCTCTATCTCGTGCCCTGGAAGTCCTGGTATATAAAGGGAGGGTCCAAGCCAAATTGTGTAAAGCTATTACTTAACATCCACCTGACCTAGGCAGTGTCTCCTTGTGGAATTTACCTTAAGTCAGAAGACTTGCCTGTGGGCTGCTATCATTGTTAGTCCTTGGAAGCTGGGCGACCACCTGGGTGGTGTCTCCTTGTGGAATTTACCTTAAGTCAGGAGACTCGCCTGTGGGCTGTTATCACTGTTATCCTCGGAAGTTGAGCGCCCACCTGGGCGGTGTTTCCTGTAGTCCTTGAAAGTGGCTAGGGGAGATATCTGATCCCAGAGAAAGCCTTTCCTGAGGCTATTCTCCAAATACCTGGAATGTATATGTCCAGAGAGTGATGGTCCACACTGTTAGCCCTTCTTAGGGAAAAGTCCATTGGGAAAACTATGACGGCACACAGGATTTTCATAACAGAATACAGCTGATATATAACAAGCCAAATAACACCAAAAGCTCCTTGGAATTTGGCTTCCTCTGGAGGAAATCCTTGATCCCTCCAAGTAGTGACTTTACCATAACCAGCTGAGTTCTTATGATATATTCCTGCGGCCTGCAGCAGGCAAGGGGTGATGGTGAGTCTGCTAGGACTGGTCTGCGGGCGACTGCAGGGGAAGAGCTGTTTTGGTGCCTTCCCTTTGTTCGGAGATTCTCTGAGTGGGCGGGGTTTGGAGAGACAGGACCGGCTTTCCGGGTCATGCAAGGACAAGCTGGAGGCTCCAACCCAACATACAGTATTTGGTATAGAATAAGTAGCAAACTGAGTGAACACTCTCCCTCTCTCCCCCTCTCTTTCAGGAGCCTGAGAATGAAAGCCACTGAGCTAGGTTGGGAATGAAGGCGGGATTCCTGCACAAAGCTGGAGGAAAGGTCTTCAGGGGGCAAAGACAGGTCTTGAATGCCTTTGACCTTTCCAGGGCCTGCAACAACAGACACGCAGAGGCTTCCCACATACTAAGTTGAACATTTTTTTTCCCTCTGTCAGATGTTAGTTCTTGTGATATAATTTCTATAACATACAATTTATCATTTTAATAATTTTATCTTGGATCATCTTTTTTTGTAAGATTTATTTTTATTTACATGTCTTTGTATATGCCACATGTCTATGGATGCTCATAGAGCCCAGAAGTGGGTGTTGGATCTCTTGGAGCTGGAATTATAGGCAATTGTGACCTATCTGATGTAGGTGCTGGGAACTCAACTCGGGACCTCTGTAAGAGGTCTGGGGGTGCAGCTGTTGGTGGCAGCACACACCTTTAATCTCAGCAGATTTCTGAGTTCAAGGCGAGCCTGGTCCACAAAGCGGGACAGCCAGGGCTACTCAGACAAACCCTGTCTTGAAAAACAAACAAAAGAGTGTCAGTGCTCTTAACTGGTGAACACCATCTCTCCAACTCCTCTTGGGTCTGTCCACAACCCTTATAAAAATGACCATTGATTAAAAAAAAAAATGACCATTGATTAGTTAGAATTCCATATATTTTGATATTTTACAAAAGTCTATTTTGGTTGGTGAACTATCTCAGGGGGCCAAATCTGACAGTGAGTCTTCAATCCCAGAGATTCACTCGTGATAGAGGAAAGACTGACTTCTAGAAGTAGGCTGTCCTCTTACATATGTGTGGGCAATATACCTTACATGCTGCCATCCCAAACAAAGTAAGTAAATAAATGTGATTTTAAGACCCTTTTAAGCCTGATATACTGGTGTAAGAGCCAAAGGTACATTTTAAGTTCTAATTACTGTGGCTAAGAGATCCATGAAACAAAAATGCCTCTGCTCTGCAAGCCCCCCTTGCCCAAGGACAGATAGTTCCTGAAATGCTGGAGGCTATTGTTTATGGGAGATAACAAGTCACATGTTCTCACTCCCTTAAACAAGTTTGTTTGATCCATCTGCACAGGATGTCCTTGATCACATGTGGGTAGGAGGTTTATAGGCAGGAAATAGTCAGGATGTATGCTTGCCCCTGATTGGACCTGATGGGAAATACTTTCGGCCCTTGCAAATTGTGACTTGGGGCCACTTTCTGGAAACCCAGAGATGGACCTGGCCAAAGAGTCCATCCATCTGGCCAGTATTTAATTAAAGCTTGCTTCAAATTTGGCTTTAAACTGCAGTAGTGGTCTTATTCTCGACAGGTGGGATTAGCAGTGGCACCCAGCTTTAATCCCAGCACTCAGGAGGCAGAGGCAGGCGGCTTGGTCTACAGAGTTCCAGGACAGCCAGGGTTACACAGAGAAACCCTGTCTTGAAAAACCAACCAACCAACCAAACAAACAAAAAGCCCCAAATCCCCAAACAAACAAACAGACCCATTTAAACAATAAAGGAATGTCACTGGCCTATTTACCCACAAGTACAGTGAAATCTGGCTTGAAGTGTGCTTCAGTCTAATGGCTCAAATGATTTCAGGTAAGAACTTGTTTCTCTCCATATTTTTTCTTTACCCTTAGCTATTTACTGGCTTTATCTTATTGTTAATTTGTCTCTGGTGTTGGAGAGCAAATCCAGGGTGCTAAGCATGCTGGGTAAGCTCTCTCCATCTGAAGCCTTTTGTGCTGGTTTTATTGCTTACAGAGAGTCTTCTTGGCAGCTCCAGATGCCACCCCTTGTAAAAAAAAAATGGCTACTTTCCAGGTCAGACCTCTTATCTTTATGACCACTGTTCAATGGAAGAGAGTGCCTTGTGGTATTCCCACTGATGGAAAGGAAACTTCCTCTGCTCAGACATTCCCAAATCTCTTTGAACCTGGATGATTAGGTTGGATTGCAGGCCTATTTTGGAAAGTTCAGGGGGATTGGACTATCCTAGAATTACAGCTAAGCCTGCCCTCCCCCAATCAAATGGCCACACTGAAAGAGGGGTGCTTCCCGCAAGGCAAAACTTGCTACTCCTGGTATTGTCCACTACCTGTGCTGGAGAGATAGATAGCTCAACAGTTAAGAACACTTGCTCTTGCAGAGGACCTGGCTTCCATGGCCAACGCCCCCATGATGGCTCCCAAGGGTCCATAATCCCAGATCTGGGACATCCAACACCCTTTTCTGACCTGCATGGGCACTAAGCATCCAGGTGGTGCAGAGACACACGTGTAAACCAAACAGTCATACACATGCAAAAAACACCTGCCCCCACCTAGAGTTCCTACCCACCATCCAAAATAAGACTTTTCATATTTTCTTCTCATCCATATTTCAGCAGGTAGTCTGGCCTCATTTTCCATTGCTGCTCACGTGATCACAGGAAGATGAGACATGGACAATCACTAATCTTAAGGTTTAAGTTTTTCAACTACTCCACCATGAAGGGATCCTTCAGTGAGACTCTGAGAGACATCTAGAATTGCTGATCTACACCTGCAAAAGTTAAGTCACCATGTGCCATGAAACTCAGCTGTGAAAACTTTACTACCTAGAAAAGAAGAAAAGTCAATTTCAGAATGTAAAAACAACTTAAAGATTGATTTTAATTATGTGCATGTATTATGGTGATTTGAATAGGAATGGCCCCCATAGACTAAGTTTAAATACTTAGTCAGCAGGAAGTGGTACTACTTGGAAGGGATTAGGAGGTGTGGCCTTGTTAGAGGAAGTAGGTCACTAAAGGTGGGCTTGGAGGTTTCAAAAGCCCAAGCCAGTCGAGTCGCAGCGGCTGACTCTGCCTGCTGCCTGCTGGTCCCAGATGTAGAACTCTCAGCTCCTTTTCCAGCACCATGTCTGCCTGAGTGTCACCATGCTCCCTTCCATGATGATAATGGATGAAACCTCTGAAACTGTTTTTGGTTTTTCGAGACAGGGTTTCTCTGTGTAGTTTTGGTGCCTGTCCAGGATCTCGCTCTGTAAACTCACAGAGTTCCGCCTGCCTCTGCCTCCCAAGTGCTAGGATTAAAGGCGTGTGCTACCACTGCCCAGCTGAAACCTCTGAAACTGTAAGCAAGCCCAAATTAAATAATTTCTTTTACAAAAATTTCCGTGGCCATGATGTCTTTTCACAGCAATAGAACACTGACCAAGACAGAATGTGTTTGCGTGTGTGCACATGAATGTGAGTGTGTCAGATCCCCCAGAGCTGGAGTTCTAGGCATTTGTGAGATACCCCATGTAGGTTCTAGGAGTTAAACTCTGATCCTCTGCAAGAACAATATGTCATTCTCTTAACTGCGAGTCATCTCTCTCGCCCAACTTTAGATTCTGCACAAGTAAATGATATGTGGCCTTCATCTTGCTGCACACCAGCTTAGTTCTCTGCAAAATGAAAGCATCTTGAATTTTTCACCGAGTGTATTCATGCTGTTACATAAAGGGAGCTAGGCGTCTGCTTCTTTTCAAACACATGGATGCCTCTAGAATAAGAGACCTTTGTTCTGGTTGCACTGACACACATTCCCCATGCTTTCTCTTCTGAAGTGCTCGCTTCCCCAAGAGTTTCTCTTTCCAAAGAAGGTGATTAAAAGAACAATTACAAATTGCATCCAGAGAGTCATATTATGCTTCTGTATTGAGTTCCTAAAATCCATTTAAAATTAAAACATAGGAGAGCCCCTACAAGCATGCCAATCATGTTAAACGTTCTGTCTACAGTCAGAGAAGATCAGTGGTTGCCTGGGAAGGGGTGGGAGGACTGGACTGTTAACTTTGTGTTTGGGCTTCTTTCACTCAGGGTAACTGAGATCCATCCATGATGTCACACGTATTAAAACTCTGTTATTTTTATTGCTGAGTAATAAGATATAATTTTATTTTTATATATTTACTTATTTTGTTTTTGTTTTTGTTTTTTTTTTTTTTGTCTGTTTTGAGACAGGGTTTCTCTGTATAACAGCCTTAGCTATCCGGAACTCGTTCTGCCTAGATCAGGCTGGCCTCAAACCAAGAGATCTGCCTGCCTCTGCCTCCCGAGTGCTGGAACTAAGGGTGTGTACCACTACCACCCGGCAAGATATAATTTAAAAAGGTGACCTTAAAATTCATAAAATGGAAGCGTATTAATCCTGCTTAATCTTTTACTTAAGTATAACAGTGTTTTTGTTCAGGTAGTAGTTCTGAAAATTCATTAGCTATGAGGTCATATAATGCAAATCTTGGGTTACTAGATTTATCTGTGACTTTAAGTCTCCATATGTTCAATTAGATTGTATTACTATCATGTGAGGACAAGGTGGCACTTGGACTTTAGCTATGGAATCATCTAACTTCATGACCAGGGAGAGCAACTGAAATTTTCTTCTTTACATCTTAATCTTACAGGTGTGCAGGTGGAAGTTTAGGAAGTCTGCAGGGTCCGTGGTCATATGGACCAGGCTGCTTTCAGCATTCTACTGAGGTTGATGAGGATGTGGTGAGTTCTTCCCTTCGCTGCCTAGGCCTCCTCTCACTCCTGGCTGCAAACCTCGAGCCTCCATCCTGTCCGGGCCCCCAGCCACATCCACCCCTCACCCCTGTCCTATCTGTTTGCACAGCAGAGTGCATGGCTTCACCACAGCCCATGTGTTGCAGCCTCCTGGATACCTGAGGGCATCTCATATGCTTAAGCTTCCTGCCTGCCCATGCAGCTTCAGCCAGCCAATGGAATGAAGGTGACTGTTCTGCTAGCCCCTTTACAACAGACCTCAGTGTCTCTTCCCAGGAGACACAAACGTATTTTATTGCTTCTTGGCCCTAGAGATGAACTATTTATGCTAAACGACAATAGCGCTTAGAGATAGTCACTGTTGAAATAAGAACAATGCACTGGATCTTGGCATTGCAAAGTTAAGATGAAAAGGTATGTCGCAATCAAGTTACAGATTAATAAATTGTTTGGATACTTGCTTATTTAACTTTGCCCGAATTTCTTATCTGTATTTTATCCTTTATATTTAATAATTTTTTTTTTTAAAAAGCTTATGTGTATGCGTATTTCACCCACATGAATGTCGGTGCACCTATGGCCGTTGGGTTATCTAAAACTGGGGTTACAGATGGTTGTGAGCTGCCATGTGGGTGGTGGGAATTGAACCCCAGGTCTTCCGGAAGGACAGCAAGTGCTCTTAACTACTGAAACATCTTTTCAGTCCCTATTAAAAAAAATTTTTAAAGCACCTGTAAATTTGCTTGGGAATGGGTTGGATAGTTAGTAAATTAAGGAATAAATTCATGAACTGCTTTATTTGTTAGTTTGTTCCAGGCAGGGTCTGGCTAAATCGCCCAGGCTGACCTTGAACTTCTTATGTGGCTCAGGTGGTCTGAGCCCTCAGTCCTCCTGCTTCAGTCTGTGTGCTGGGATTACTAGTGTGTGTCACCATACCCAGCTGTAACTCACTGTGTTTACGGAGACAGGATGATGGTGAGTTCAAAGCCAGGCTGGGCTACATAGTTAGCTACTTGTGTTCCATGTGAGACCCTGCCTCTAAACAAAACAACAAAACAAATAAATAAAACAAAGCACAAGGTAAAGTAATAATAACTAAATTTTGTATATTACTTTTAGTTTTCTACATACTCTTTACCATTAACTTTAGTCTTTTCAGAAATCAATTTTGTGCTGGGCGGTGGTGGCGCACGCCTTTAATCCCAGTACTCAGGAGGCAGAGGTAGGCGGATCTCTGTGAGTTCGAGGCCAGCCTGGTCTACAGAGTGAGTTCCAGGAAAGGCACCAAAGCTACACAGGAAACCCAGACTCAAAGAAAAAAAAAAAAGAAACAAAGAAAAGAAAAAGAAAAAAAGAAATCAATTTTGCTGTTATCCTGATGTTGCTGGCTCTGTCACAATTCATTCATTTAAAAGATACTTTGAGCCAGGTGGTGGTGGCATACACCTTTAATCCCAGCACTCAGGAGGCAGATCTCTGTGAGTTCCAGGCCATCCTGGTCTACAAATTGAGTTCCAGGACAGCCAGGGCTGTTACACAGAGAACGCTGTCTCGAAAAACAAAACAAAACAACAACAACAACAACAAAAATACTTTGAGGATTTAGAAAAAGAGGCAGTCCTGTCCTCCAAGAGCTTCCAAGGTAATGGACGGTTACTATGTCTGTGGATAAGCTCAGTGAATGTGTGGGGAGTAAATCTTCATCTCCATAAAAGAATGTTGTGAGAAAAATTAAGGCTGGCATCTGCACGGAGCTGGAATGTCTGAGGCTTTGATGATGGCCGTCCCCTGAGACGCCTCCTTCCATGTGGCATTTCATCCTGCAGGCCTCCTTGTGTGGCTAGGCCAGACATCTCTACAGTGTGATAGCTGCGTTCCAAATCATCAGTACAGAGGCTGCTAGTATCTCATAGACCTGGGCTCTGAAATCCTGGAATGAGTCTCAGTAAAAAAGAGTAAATCATCTCAGATTCAAGAGGAGAGGTATAAACACTCCCTCTTGGTGAGAGGGGTGGTCTGCCCACAGGGAAGAATGATGGGCAGTCATTTTCCATGGAACCACTGCACATAGAACAATTATTATATCTACTCCTTTTCTGGGGGCCACACATGCTAAGGGGCTTGTAAACGCAGAGCTATGGAGCATCCACAGCTGCCATGTGGAACAAGTCGGCTGAAAAATAAAAACCAACCCAGAGGAAGCCGATCTGAAGGGCAGAGCAAAACCTGACCGGACTCAGTTTTCCACTGGAGTGGAACAGAAAGGTTGTCCAACTGGCACAAGGTTTGGAAGCATGCCACCCTCTCAGTTCTTATCCTGGCTCTGCTGCTTCTGGCCATGTGATTTTTGGGAAATGGCCTTGGTAGCGCCAAGCCTCAGATTATCATCTATAAAATGTAGATAGTAATAGTACCTGCCCTCATAAAATTGCTGTGAGGTCCAAATGTAAAAACATTTATGAGTTTTCCAAAGTGCTGGGAGCAGTGATAATGCCTTGGTAATAACTATTACATACGTAGTTATCCAGCATCTAGTCTTCTTCGTCAATAATGGGCCATGGGTGTAACGGTGGTCCCATAAGGCTCTATTGTCTAGTGATGTCATAGCCAGCCTGGTTATGTAAGTATGTGCCACAATATTTTCACAGCAATAAAATTACCTACCAATGTGATTCTCAAACTCTGGCTCCCTCATTAAGCAACATGACCGCACTGAGATAGGCATCTGACCTTCCCCTATAGAAATTCTCCTTTCTCTGCTAGACCTTAAAGGTCAAACAAACGTGAGGTTCCAGTCCTTGTGGGGCTGCTTTGGAATCTCCTTGACATACAGATCAAGAGATCTTACACATTAGAAGTCTTCTAATTAACACGTTCTGATTTCTGCTGGAAACATAGGAAATCAAAACTCACCAGC
>CABHPQ010149461.1:0-12135 GCA_902168405.1 Peromyscus aztecus | reverse complement strand
ATCTATCTATCTATCTATCTATCTATCTATCTATCTATCTATCTATCTATCCATCCATCCATCTATCTATAATCATTGTCATCCATCTAATACTAACTATGTTAATCTCTGTCTACCATCTATTTACTCACATAACTTACTTACCTATGTCATTTCATAAACAGGTAGTGACAAAAAAGAGCACAGCAGAATAAGGGAGCACATATTGTTGGGGTACACTGTAAGACTGACCAGGGGAGCACTTCTGAGCAAGTCCTTTGAACTGCGGGGAATGAGGTCATGGTTGTGTGGGTAGCTAAGTGAGGAGTGACCAGGTGGCAGGAGAAACCAATGCAGCAACTTGGAGGAGGTTTCTGGTGTGCAGGAGGGCAGCTGGAAAGCCAAGAGTCCTCTGTGCAGGAAGGAGGGCAGCCAGGAGACCAGGGGTGGGATGGAGGCTGGCTGAGAGGGAGGAAGGGAAAGAGACCAAGAAGTAAGAAGCACTAGGTTATGGGGATCCTTGGGGGCTCTGGATTGTATCCTGAGATAGGAAGCCATATGATGTTGTGACAGAGGAGTCATTGCTTATTTTCATTTTCTGAGGACAGCATTGGCCATGTGCATCCTGGATGGGGGCTGTAGAGGAGGGAATGGTGAGTGAACGTAGAGAGGGAATATCCTGAATATGTTGTGATGTTACAACCGGTAAGTTTGCTGTTTAATATGAGAGAAAGATGGGAATTGGTGATGATAATCAGATATTTAATGTAAGAATCTTGAGAATTTTAACATCATGATTGGGATTGTTATCTTTTAAGGTGGGGGGATCTTAGGAAGAATTTGATGTCAGGGTATGGGGGGCCAAAATCCAGAGTTCTGTTGTGGGCACACTAGGTGCCTGTGAGGCTTCAGAGTGGTACTTGCTTCATATTTACTGATATTTTTTTATGTTGGGATTTCATTTGGCCAAGTTTGTTCTCAAACTCGCTTTGTGGCAGAAAATAACCTTGAGGTCATGATCCTTTTGTTTTTACTCCTGAGAGCTAGGGTTATAGGCATTTGCTACCATGCCTGGTGTCTTAGTTAGGGTTTCTATTGCTGTGGAGAGACACCATGACCACAGCAACTCTCACAAAGGAAAACACGTAATTGGGGTGGTGGCTTACAGTTTCAGAGGTTTAGTTATTTATCATCATGGCTGGGAGCATGGTGGTGTGCAGGCAGACATGGTGCTGGAGAAGGTGCGGCTACATGTTGATATGCAAGCAAGAGGAAGTAGACTGAGTGTCACACTAAGTGAAGCTTGAGCAAAAGAGACCTCAAAGCTGGCTTTCACAGTGACACACTTCCTCCAACAAGGCCATACCTACTTCAACAAGGCCACACCTCCTAAGAGTGCCACTCTGTTTGGGAACCGTTTTCTTTCAAACCACCACACATGGTTTGTGCTGTACTAGGGACACAAACACGAGCTAGCTAAGCACTGTACTGGCCGAGCCACATCCCTAGCCCTCATATGTATCCCGTAAGCCGTAATTATGCACCACGTACACCATTTTCCATGTGAAATACAACTCCAGTGAAACAAAAATTTCAGAGCAAGCAGAGCACAATTAGAAATGGCAATTAGAAATCTTTTAAAGAATTTTGCTATGAGGTGGGAAGGAAAAATGAGCAGTCACCTTTAAGAGGTGTCAGGTGAGTTCTTTTATTTTCTTTTACTTTTGTAGGATGAGAAATAAGTTTGTGTAATGGATGCTCAAAAGGCCATCTGGTATGGATAAATCCCTGGGCTCTTTCTGGAGCTGGAGTTACCAATCCCATAAAAAGTTGATGCAGAAATGGTCAAGGCAGGTGGCAGGTTACTAAAACAGTAACCTGGGATCTTAAAGGGAAGGGCACAGGTGTTGTGTGAAGCCTGATCCATAGTAAGCTCTGGAAGGGTAGAGAGAGACTGGCACAGACCTGGTAGATGGGTGGAGATGACAGGGGAAATGTCCACAATTTTAGTCTGATTTCTTTTATTGCCTCTGTGAAATAGGAAGCAACTATCACCTGATGGAGGGGGAGGGAAGAAACAGGTTGAAGAAGACTAGAAGGTTTGGAATAGAAAGCTGGAGAGAAGGAAGGTCAGTGGACTCGGGTTACACCCAAGCTGTTCAGGTAGCCTGTACATTGCTCTCTGACCTTGTACTCACACAAAAGAAGCACAGAGTCCTATTCAGCCAAGTTGGAGGGATTTCCAGGAAAAGGGACAGTGACAGAATTGGGGGTCTGTTTGATGGGTGGATTCATGTCTTTGGTTAACTGGGGGACAAACACATGAGGTGGTGATGGAGTGGTGGTGGTTTGGGGATGGGAAGAAAGGGGTATGCAGCAGATGGGAGTTCTCAAAGGAGGATTATTGGAAGCAGGGGGCTGAAGTGAGGGATCAAGGCAGGAGTGATGAGGTAGTCAAGTAAGATCACAGCAGAGCTATGGCCTTGGCTAATGACAAAGTCTATGGCTTAAGAAGGGAGCTGATAAATTAGGGGAGGTGTAAGACCAGACAGTCAAAGGTAATACAAACCAAAGAACTAGGAAGCCATGCTTTGGGAAGAATGTTTACACAAATGTTCAAATAGCTGAGAATAGTGAGCAGAGTAGTGTTGGGGATAAGACATTGGCCCAGGTCATAGAGTTATCATGGGATGAGAGAGAATGGGTCAGACTTCCAGATCTTTTTTTGGTTTTTTGAGATAGGGTTTTTCTGTACCTTTGGAACATGTCCTGGAGCTCTCTCTGTAGACCAGGCTAGCCTTGAACTCATAGAGATCCTCCTGTCTCTGCCTCCTGAGTGCTAGGATTAAAGGTATGTGCCACTACCACCTGGCTAAGACTTACAGATCTTTCTCCTGGGCCAGCAGCACCTATACCACCAGGATGCTGGTTGGGAATAGGAAATCTGCAGCTTTATATAGGATTTCTGCACACATTGATCCTTGGCATTACTTCCTTAAAGCCTTCCATCAATGAAAGAGGTAGCCTAATTATCATCGCTGAGTAATACACACCATTGAGGAATACAAGAAGGAGAGAGAGGAACCCGTGATCAAAATCATCTGTGAGGAGCAAGGGCATCTTGTGCCTAGAATGAGAAAGAGGTCAAAGGTGAGAAAAGAGCCGTGCAAGAGTTCACATCTTCAGGGGGTGAGGCTGGATTTCAGTTAGGGCAGATGGTGATGGTGGGTGTGCAGGATAATTTGCTAATGATTGACATGCAAGTGGCAAGGGGGTGGGAACCAGGGCATTAGAGTTTAATTGGACAATGGCTTAACAAAACAAAGTACGCCAGATGACTTCAATGAGCATCCAGAGTTGAGATATGCTTTGCATAATGATTTTTGTGTTGTGTTGTTTCTACCCAAACTCGTATGTTCGGTTACCTTGTGGCTGTGACCAAATACTGACAAGAAGCAACTTAAAAGATGGACCATCCAGTCCATCATGGTGGGGGAGGGATGGTAGCAGGAGTTTGCGATGGCTGGTCACATTGTGTCCACCGTCAGGAAGCAGAGAGCAGACAAGGAATGGGACTACACTATAAAGAAAGCCTCAAGGCCCACCCCAGGGAACCACTAATTCCAGCAAGTCTCCTAAAAATTTTACAACCTTCCCAAATAGCACCCCCATCTGGGGACTAAGTGTTCAAACAAATGAGCCAGCCCATCAGCCATCACAAACCCAGGGCAGATGGTAAGTTTCAGAGTAATTTTTACAGCAGATGGGTTGTCACAGAAAATAAAATGAGTAAAATTAATCAGTGGCGTAGAGGGAAAGGATGTCCTGGAAGGAGGAAGTGGTCAGAATCATGTTCCAGATAGAGCTAGCAGCTCGTGTGGAAGTTTCAGGAACAATCCGAGGAGTCTGCAGGCCTGTAAGGGGCACTATCTCTCACTGGACCCTGTGAGTTTGGGAGCCCCAGACTGCACAGTGAGATCATGCCTGAGAGAAACCCTGCACTGGTCAGTGGGAGACCCTGCTGCCTTTGACACAGGCTCTCCCAGCTCTATTCTCTATACTCAGGAACCATGGCAGGAAGGATGGCACCAGTCTTAAAGTGGAGTTAACAGCCGAGATGGTGGACCATTGGTCTGCTCTACCTGAGACATTTCTTTTCACACTCTGAGAGCCTTCTAGAAAGACCCTGGCAGCTACTTTTACATCTCTTGTTCCTTTACCTATTCTCTGCCTGGGTTTGAGTCGATGTGACCTTGGCTCTGGCACTCTATCTGTCTCTTCTCCATTAGTGTGAGTGGTACACTTCTTTTTTTTAAATGGAAATCTTGATAATGGCTCTCCCTACCAACAAATGGGCACACTAACCTTACCTATCTCAGGAAAACACAATTACATTAGATTTCCTGAATGGCAAAGTTACCTGAGTTCACAGTTTATTGCAGCCCAGAGAGAAAAGATATGGAGATGTTTGGGGCACATTCTGAGGCTGTGAAAATAAAGGTCAACAAGGTGGGGGTCTACAGTCACTGGACCCCCAGATCCTGTGACATCTCTAATCCCACTGTTTTGACCAGACTCCTTGTTGGGCAGAATTGCCCAGCATGTGTCCTGTGTCTTTCATACCAAGTTGTGAACTTCCTCTAGGATAACATCATCCCTGCCCAGGGCACCAGTGAGCCTCCGAATGCAAATGAGATCATGCATATGCAAGCACTCTAAACAGCACAGCACCCTATGCATGCAAATCATCTTTACAAATTGCACACATTTATAGTTGTTTATTGTGAGCTTTCCTGTATGGTCCAGCTCTGCTTTGAAATCCATCAGCCTGGTATCTCAAGTGAGGTGACTCGCTCACACGGTAGTTCAGATATGGTAGACTGGGCAGAGAGGTGGGTACCAAGTTCATCCCCTTCATACTGCTGCTCTCCCCAGCTCTGTCACCTGGCCACATCTTGTCTCTTTCTTCTCCATTTGTTACAATCTCTGTTTGTATATATCATCCTTTGACAGATATGTTTTGACTTTCAATAATTCCCCAGATTGGCAAGTGAGTTAATTGTTATAAACCAAAATTTCCTTATGTGTAAAATGATTCCTGCTTCACAGAATTCTAAGGACTAAATAGCTTTAAATAGCTTAACTACATAAATGAATTCAAGCGTAATATCATCAATATATAAAGCTTGGGATATTAGGTTGTTTAGCTTGTTATAAGAGCATACTGAACTCAGAGAACTTGAGTCACCTAGAGACACACTGGGAGAGGTTGCTGAGCCTAGATCAGCATGCTGGTGTTAATATAGAATCCGCCTCTTCACATAAACTGTCTGCACTGGTGTCTGTGTTCTTTGGCCTCCTCTTCCTACCTAGTCCTGCATTGTGTTATCTGCTTAACCTCATAACAAACCTAAATCATAGGAACTTTCATATAAAGCATGATGCTAATAACCCCATTGACCTCTGCAACAGCCTGGAGAGATTGCTTGTATTTTAGGATGTTCCTGGAGATAAGCCAACAGCCCACTGCCTCTAGGCCCTTTGCATTTGGTAGTCCTTTTACTCAAAGCATTCTCCCTCCGTGTGTCAAGTGTATGTCCTTACAGAGATCCTCTTGGCTGTGTGAAGCATCACCATCATTACGGCCTCGGCCTGCATCTTTCTTCATAGAACTGGTCACCACCTGGCAGCTATGGCTGTCTTGGTCCACCTACTTCTCTCAGTAGACTGCAGCCTGCCCGAGGGTCAGGTTTTAAATGATCAGTCCTCCAAGCATGCCTCAGGAAGTTATTGAATGGGTAGGTCTTGTACCAGGCCTTTTCTTTTGGGCCACCAACCAGCTCCCAAATCATGACATGGAGGTTTACTACTAGGTATGAATGCTCAGCCTAGCTTAGGCTTGTTTTGAACTAGCTCCTTTAACTTAAGTTAACCTGTTTCTCTTTATCTACTTTTTGCCTTGTGGCTTTTTACCTTTCTTTCTGTATGTCCTACTCTGCGCCTGCTGGCTGCTGGCTGGCTGGCAGCTGCCTGACTGGCCCTGGGTGTTTTCCCCTCTTTCTCCCTCATTCTCTCTTCTCTTCTTCTCTCTTCTCTCAAGTCTAGAGTTTCCCTCCTACTTATTCTCTCTGTCCACCAGCCCTGCTTACCCCTCTCTCTGCCTAGCTATTGGCCATTCATCTCTTTATTAGACCAATCAGATGCCTGGGGCAGGCAAATGAAACAGATGCAGCACATCTTTACATTGTTAACAAAGGCAGCAGAAACAAATGTAACACATCTTTGCCCAGTTACAATAGAATTCCACAACAAGGTCTATTCCACAGATGGTAACAAGGTTCAGAGAGCACACAACCTGTCCGGTCACTGAGGGTTGAGAACCATGGCAAGCCTATACTGTGACTCTCCTAGGCTGGCACAGTCTGACTCAATAGATCCATGTTTCAGTTGAGTTTCTGGACACACAGGTGTGATGGGTCAATATTCAACTGAGGTCCCCAGATCAGATGGCTCTCTAAGTCTCCTGCAGGTCTTTCTTACATGGTTACCCTTCTTACAATGAAGTGGGGCCCTCTAGGGAACTCCATTGTGCTGCTCTTTGGAAGTCTGAGCTTAGGAGAGTGGAAGAGAAATGGGAGGTGGTCCACCTCCCTCCTTAACCCTGTGTTAGGGAAAGCCTCAGTCCTCCCTCTTTGCAAGGGAGTCATATCTAGAAGCACAGAAAAACAGGGCTATGGCCAGGTGTGTGTCTAGGGTCCTGTAGTTGTGGAGGAATTAGCATTATGGAGGACAGTGAGGTCACTGTCAGTTACTGAGGGCACCTACTGTTACCACAGCATCAACTCTTCCTTCCTAGTCTGCTCCTTACCTTTTTTTTTTTTTTTTTTCTTCCTATTTTGGGTATCATTTGATCTTCCAGATGAACACAGCAGGCAGGTGGGAGGAGGCAGTATGATGGTGAAAGACTGGGGTTCAGTCATGAACCCCACCACCCGATACAGGAACTGGATATTCATGGAAGGGTGACCTGTATCTTACATAGTCGACCGCAAGCTGCTTCCCGACTGACTCAGCCACGAGCGCTCAGCATGCACACTCTAGAATAATCTCTTAGGCTAAGTGAAAAGTGTGGCCATAGGAAGATATGCTAAACTTTGAAACTGTCTGCTTTGGGCTTCTCTGCTCATAGCCCAGACAATGGCCGCATAGATGCAGACAGCCAAGATTAAAACAGCAGTGACTGGGCAATGCCATTGGTTGTCTTAACGACTGCTTTCAGTCATTAAGATGCCTCGATTGGATTTATCACCCGCGAGTGGATCGATTACTTGGTGCTCAACTGCAGTCTAAGTCTTTCTGTGCCTCCCCTTCAGTTATTTCATTAAGATGGATGAGCTGGTCAAGCCACACACCCCCGGGAAGCCGGGCTGGAGAGTTCTGCCTGAATGGAGCTTTGTAGATAAAAATAAACTGAGCATACAGCAGGTGAAGGGGCAGAGGGACAGGGCTCTTTGTTCACATCCCATGGTGCGGGGTGAGCCACTTAACCTGCAGCTGGTGGTACAGCTCATGCTGAGAGAGTTGTGGCCTTCCAACGGGACTGTCCACATTGGCTGAGTGTGAATGCAGTTTCGTGGAGAATTTTAGGACTCTATTTTCCAGACTTAGGTTGTCTTCCCACACAAAAAAATCTGTCTTTGTTGTCGTGTGGGTCTCTGTCAGGTTCTAGCTGGGTTATAGTACCATGACTGACTTTTCGGGGGAAATTAAATGTCACCATGTCAGTGGTTTGTGCCTCTTGAAGCAGCTACCGTAGAAAAGGGTGGACAGTTGGCTTGGGCCTCGTGGTGGTTTGAATGAGAATGGACCCCATAGGCTCATAGATTTGAATGCTTGGTCACCAGGGAGTGGCACTGTTTGAAAGGATTAGGGGGTGACCTTGTTGGAGGAGGTGTGACTCCTTGTTGGAGTCACTGGGGGTGGGCTTTGAGGTTTCAAAACCCCCATTCCAGCCTAGACTCTCTCTCCCTGCTGCCTCTGGATCCAAATGTAGAGCTCTTAGCTACTTTTCCAGCACCACGTTTGCCTGAGTTCCGCCATGCTACCCGCCAGGATGACAATGAATCCGATCTCTGAAACTGTAAGCAGGCCCCACTTGATGCTGTGGTCATGGCATCTCTTCACAGCAATAGAATACTGATTAAGACAGCTCCCATTGGTCCCTAGTTAGTGGAACTATTTGGAAAGGATTAGAGGTGTGGCCTTATTGGAAGAGGTATGTCACTGGAGGTGGGCTTTGAGGTTTCAAAAGCCCACACCAGCTCAGTTTCCCTCTCTCTCTGCCTGCTGTCTGTGGATCAGGATGTAAAATTCTCAACCACTGCTCCAGTTACCGCCATGGTGTTCATGGACTAACCCTCTGAACTGTAAGCAAGCCACCAAATAAATGCTTTCTTTTATAAGAGTTGCCATGGTCATGGTGTCTCTTCTCAGCAACAGAACAGTGACTGAGACAAACCTCTTCCTCTTCCTAAGGATTGGTCTCTACTGGGTCAGTATGCTGACCAGCTCCTTGCTTGTTACCTGCTTTGCAATGTTCTGATCCCTCCATTCCCCAGTCTGCTGCCACTGGGACATTCCAGGGACCATTGATCTATCCATCCACGTCACTGTTGCTGTAGTCTTGCAGAATTTCAGGGTCGCAAGAGGCCTCATGCTTCTAAGTCAGAGAGTGGCCCGCTGGGTGTGTTTTTGAGTAGCACTGCACTTCCCTTCACTGTGACACACTCTGATTCCTCGGCAGACCTTAGCAATCTGAATGGATAGTTTCAGGGGCCTTGGCAACCCCAAGAAGACACTACGTGCATTTTCAAGAAGTTCACTACAGCTTGAAGTTGCCATGAGCCTTTCCAGATTGTCCTTTGCAGGACCCCTTTATTCACGAGGAACCCAAGCCCTAGGACTCTATGTCTCAAAGTATTCTCGGTCCAGCGGCTTCCCTCCCATACACTAGTTCACTCCTGGACTTCTTTTTTACAGAGGCAAATTTTATTTACAGTTTTCTCTGGATATGATATGCATCATTCTTCCCTTTCTGGAACCTGTAATTCAGAAGCTTTAGGTGAATCATTTGCTTGGCCCTGCCTGACTCTGCCTGGCCCTGGCAGCCTGTCTCAGCACACAGCTAGGGAACTTAGCAGTACACCATACATTTCTGAGAGGGGCAGCCTAGTCACTCTCGTGGGAGCATCTTCTTCTCTCTTCAGTCACAGGTGAGTGTTGTACTTCTTCATCTTTCCTTTTTTCTTTTTCTTTTATCCTAAGGAAGAACGTATTTACTCTCTATGACTTCACTTCTTACCCCTCAGTCTGGGAAAATATTGATTACAAGCATTCATTTGATGTTCTCAAAGCCATTGGAACTTTTTAATGAGCTTCTAAAAGTTTAGTGGTGCATACAGATTGTCTTTTATAGAATCTGCATAGTCTGCTTTGAAAGGGGTTAGGACTGAGGCTTTCCACATGTCTAGCAGTGTGGTTGATATAGTCTGCACCACAATAAACTTATCTGGGGGTCAGAGGACACAACAGCCATTATATTAAACATAGGTTTAGGCAGTGGTAGCATATGCCTTTAATCCTAGCATTTGGGAGGCAGAGATCCATCTGGATCTCTGTGAGTTCAAAGCCACACTGGAAACAGCCAGGCATGGTGACACACGCCTTTAATCCTAGGAAGTGATGGCAGGAAGCAGAAAGATATATAAGGCATGAGGACCAGGAACTAGAGCCTTTTTAAGTTTTTAGCTTATTAGCAGCAGTTCAGCTGAGATCCATTCAGAAGAGGATTCAGAGGCTTCCAGTCTGAGGAAACAAGATCAGCTGAGGAGTTGTCGAGGTGAAGTTGGATTTGGCTTGTTCTGTTCCTCTGATCTTTCAGTGTTCACCCTAATACCTGGCTCCAGGTTTGTTTTTATTAATAAGACATTTTAAGATTTATGCTACACAGCAGGGACATTTTCTTCCTTGGAAGAGACAGGCAGGCACCCTTGTAAGGAGTATAATGGAAGTTTGTGAAGTGGCTTAGGGGATATCTTAGTTTTATTCCTTGTCACTGTGATAAAATACCCTGATCATAGTAAGTTGAAGGAGAAAGGTTTACTCAGCTCACAATTTCAGATTGCACTCTGTCACTCCAGTGAAGTCAAGATCACAGGAACCAGAAGCAATTGGCCACATCACATCCACAGCGAGGAGCAGAGGATAGTGAATTCATTTTCTCTACTCTGACACAATCCAGGACTCCATGCACAACGAATGGTACTGCCCACAGTGGCCAGTTCCTTTCACATCAATGAATGTAATTGAGATAATTCCTCACAGCTGTTCTCAGCGGCCTTTCTTCTGGGCGAGTCTAGGCTGTGTTAAGGTGATTAGAGCTAGCCATCACAGACACGTGCAGCAGGAATCTTAGAGAGTCTTATTAATAAAATCAAACCTGAGCCAGGTGTTGGGATGAATGCTGGAAGATCAGAGAAGCAGAACAAGCCACAACTACCTCACCTTGCCAGTTTCTCAGCTGATCCTGTTTCCTCAGACTGGAAGCCTCTGAGTCCTTATCCAAATGGGTCTCAGTTGAACTGCTGCTCAAAAGTCTAAAGGCTTAACCAGCCAAATGCTTAACCAGGCCAAATGCTTCTAGTTTCTGGTCCTCACGCCTTATATATCTTTCTGCTTTCTGCCTCACTCCCTGGGATTAAAGACTCACTTTCTGGGATTAAAGGCAAGTCACCATTGCCTGGCTGTTTCCAATGTGGCCTTGAACTCACAGAGATCCAGAGGGATTTCTGTCTCTGGAATGCTAGGATTGAAGGCGTGTGTTACCACGGCCTATCCTCTATGTTTAATATTGTGGCTGTCCTGTTCTCTGACCCCAGATAAGTTTATTAACATGCACAATATTTTGGGGAACACAACACCACCACAGACATGGACCTGGGAAGTGGCTTCTGCTTTTTATTCTTGGTAACAAGTTCTATCTTAGCAGGATCCAGAAGAGCCCTTGGTTATACTGGCAATTCTGTCCTGGACACAGAGGCCAGACATGCCAGCAGTGTTTAGGGACAGTCTTTTGGGTTCTGGCTTCTTGTTTTTATATTTATTTTCCTTTTATACAATGCTATAATCAGCATAGCTGCCGGGAAGGGATCTGTTATTAGAAACTTCACTGCCCCTAGAAGGTGTGTGTGAAACCATAGACTAACTACTGGGATGCAGAGGTGCACAGGCAGCTCATGGTGGGCCAACTGAACTCACCAGCTCACGTTGCCACACTTCAAGAAAATAAAGCCTTATTAACACCAATACAAAGATTCTCAATGGAAATGCCTCTTGTTATTTAGGAACTCTGCTTGCTTTCTTAAAAAAAAAAAAAAAAAAAAAAACCAACTCTCTTCTACAATAAAACTTCTTTCTGAAACTCATGCTTATGTTGACTGTGAAATTCATTCTTCAAGTTCATAAGCCTGGCCCAGGGTGGCTTTGGTGGTTGCTAATCATCTAGTGCCCTAGCTTCCAGAATTATACTCACCTGTGATGAGAAAGTCTCTATTTAATTCCAGAGTTGAACAGCAGGGTATGAGCACCATAGGTACAGGGCAGGCAGAAGCTTGGAAGGGCTCCAGAGAGAGATGCTGATTGACACTGATCAAGCATGGTCAGGAGGCTTATGCCAAATGCCACGGGGGACCAAAAAACAGAGAGGTGGCCTGAAGAGTGCCATTGGCCACTGGGACGTTCATGGGTGTTTTCTGTCCAGTCTAGCAGGAGAGTGGAATGAACAGGAGGAAGTGTCTTAAGTCCGTGGAACTCACAAGCAACAATTCTCACAAGCACTGATTCTCCGGTGAGTTGGGACCCTGGGGCGGCATGGGTGGTGGTGGTGGTGGTGGTGGTGGTGGTGGTGGTGGTGGTGGTGAGAGCTTGAAGAAATTCTTTCACTAAACTTATTCATACACTGAGGACTTGGAAAGATTTGGGGAGGGCAGCTTATATTTCAAAATGTAATGTCTATCCTGAGAGGATGATAGGATTCATGAGTGTTATACTTTTCTGCAGCAAAGAAATGGCTTCTGATCCTGTCAGTTGGTGACATTT
>CABHPQ010149460.1:0-21432 GCA_902168405.1 Peromyscus aztecus | reverse complement strand
TGTGGTGAAAATTTCCTTCAAATTCTGCTAATGGAAAAATTTCCATTTTTAAAACAATTTTCTTATTTCGTCTTCTCTTATTTCTTCTTCTCTTTTCACTGTCTTGGTCTCTTGAGTCTCTAGTGACCCTTGTGAGTCCCTATAGTGACACAGGCTATGTCCTGTTCTTGAACCATTGACACTTAAATATAAGACCACTTTCTCCTACAAATGTTTATAACCAAATGGCAGAGAGGCTTCATTTCTTCTACTGCAGTGGTAACAACTTAAAGTGGTTAGTGTGAAAATTTTATTACTTTGTATTTAATTTTTTCCTTTAGTCATTTTTCCCTATTTGCTGCTATGGAGATCCTTGGACATGTTGAAATTATAGCTCTTTTACATTTCTGCAAGGTACTGTGTGGGTATTTATATTGGGAAGTCCTGTCTTCTCTTTGCAGAAAAGGTTTCACAGAACCATAGCACTTTGCAGTGAGACCATCTTCCCAGCCCAGTGTTACTTGAAAGAGGCACTCCCCAATCGCCCATAAGTCTGTACTCAGTGGTTACTGCTTGTGGCACATTTTCAAATGGACCTCCCTGTGGCTGCAGCTGTGATTAAAAGCTGTCTGCTCTCTGACTCACTAGGGGTTTGCTATTTAACCATGTCATGTGCACACACACACACACACACACACACACACACACACACACAGCTATGTCATGGAAATTATAAAGTGTTTTGTAAAATGAAAACTCAAATGAATACTTTAATGACAAGCTGAATTTTCTAAGCTTTGGTCACTGAGAAGCAAGGGTTGGCAATCTAACCATGTATGAGATGCATAAAAGTAATTTAGGAAAGGAAAGCTAATGGCCAGTGAATATACACCATCGGACAGGGCATGCTTTGCACACATATTTAAGAGCCGCTGAACTTATCAGCTTCATCTCAGCTCTTCCATGGGATTCAGGATTCAATTCTGACCCTTCACAGCTAAAGCAGGACAATATTCCTTTTTAAGTCTACCCAGATATTCATTGACACATGAATAATCCTGTGTAGCTTACAGGAATGCATTCCAAACAGAAGTTCACCACCAGCACCCCTTAAAAGATATTCAAATAAGCAGGGCAGCCATAGAGATTGGATGTTTCAAAGGGACAAATTGTCTCTCCCTTTAGGTTACAGAGTATCCAGCTCTTTAGGAAATAAAATGTTCTAGATTTTAAACCTGGGTTCTTATATTCTGCGACAAACACACTATAAATACCATGAGATAACCAGTGTAGTTCCCTTCCCTACTCTGCCCAGACTATTCACTGAATCAGAACAAAACACACACACACACACACACACACACACACACACACACACACACACCCCGAGTCTTCTGTAAATGTACAGGGGAGAATTCTGATGAAATTTTGAGAATTGCCTGTCTCCTTTCTGTTTTGTCTGTCTCTCTCCATCCCCCAATGCCAAGTGCTCTAGAATCCAGACACCAAACCCAGGCTCTGGGATACTAATCTATCACCGGTAAATTTAGATTGACAATACCGTGGGTCGACCACATTGATTACATTGATTCTATTTCAAATATTTACAATATACTGAGACAAGTCTAATCTATTTTCTGAAGAGTTCAAGGTAGGTATCAGAGTTTCAGAGGGGGTAACAATGGAGAAATGTTTGTGGCTGCTATCTACACTAATCTGATGTTGACAGAGAGTAGTATTTTATTTAGTAATTAACAGTGTAAAGGGCCGAGGAGCTGTCATGTTGGTTCTTAGGCTAGGGAATGTGATGAAAGATGATATCTGCGATCGCATCCTTTCCACTTGTTTAGGATTGTCAGGATGAGAAATGTCAGCATTATGAAAGCTCAGCTCTGCTCTTGATATGATAAAACCCTTCAAAAGCCAGCCTTTCTCTCTCCCTCATCCCCCTCCTTCCTTGCTCTCTCTGCACTTGCTTTTTTATTTATCCTGTTTTGTTAGATGGCAGAAATATAATTCTTTTCTTTCTTCCTATTATAAGCCACCATTTTTGTTTTATTATATGTTTCACAACCCCTAATGCCCCACTGAAAATTACCTTGTTAAATGACAGTGTTTCAAAGCCATGAATCCTTTCCACCATTCCCTCAGAGGTTTGAAACAGTCAACAGACTGTAAAGAATAAATAATAAAAAAGTATTGATTATTTTGATGACTGTGAGATTCAATTAAGTATTAATTTTGCCCTCCAGTGGACCTATCAAGGTATTCAAAAGGGAGGATTCGGCTCAGCTAAATGCGTGCTGAGTGCTTCAGCCTTAAATAGGGAGAAAATGTGTTTACCTACAGTATTTGAAGAAGTGCATTGATGCACAGAGTCCAATATTTAAGTGCTGTGCAAATTAAGCCCTGGTGACAGTGACATTGTTTTCAGTGGTATGAGTATTGACTAAAGAAGTGCATTTGATGACAGCTTAAACTATTTGTATTGATTAACATTTTCATAGATTATCATGTGTCATATCAAATTCACTTTTCAGACATGAATACATTAAAAAAAAAAACCCACAGGCATACCACAACCAATGTGATGATGGGCAGGGGAGCATGCCGCCCCACCTGCTCCTGCACGTCACCTGTTTCCTGCTCAGGAACCATTTAGGCATGAACTTGACAATAAATAGCTCCCAGATCACGAAGGAAAAAGGCAGTTTTTTGCTTTGCTTTGCTTCTGCATCTGATATCTGTGCCAAAGCAATCTTAGTTTGTAAGTGGACTAAAGGCTAGATTTGGGGAGTATTCCTCTTCCTAACATGCCCTTCCAAATGAGCTGAAGATAAAGCTGGGCTAAATTATTGGGGAGAAAAGTTTTGCCTTTTTTTTTTCTGGACGTGATTCTTGATTTCTTTTTCTTTAATGCTCTGGGTGTATGATGCTCTAGGTAGCTGAATTATTGAAAACAGTTTGTAAGTATTTTCCCACTTCCTTAAAAATGTAAAGCAATTTCTGTATGTCTTGTTGTGTATTGTTTGCTTTAAAATGTGCATTTGATGGGGGTCAGCCTCTACCCCAGTCTGGGACCCATGTAGGGTAGAAAACTTCTAAGTGTGCTCAGAGAATTTACATAAGAAATATCTCTGATTCCACTGAAAGCTTGGAGCTGTCTTTTTTCTTCCCCCTGTCTCTTTTCTCCACTCTTGGGATAGGGTTTAATTGCTTCTCCCCCAGGGAGAAGGCTTCTTAAAATAGTCCCCGTTCCCTCCATAGGGTGCCCCTTCTAAAGAGGTGCGTAGCTGGAGTACAAACCAGCGCTTTCTTTTTTACCCTTACTGCATTAAAGACAGACAAGGTGTAAAAACATCCTTACAAAAGCACATCCCACAATTAAAGCTGTGTTGGTTAGGCTGCTTGCAAAGAAGTTTTTTTTTTTTTCCCTTCCTTTTTCCTCCGAAGCCTCCTGAATCTCTCACATGCTAGTTGAGCGTTAATAGGGTGGGGAGTAATGGAGAACTCATCGAATCTGTAATAGCTCTTCACTTGACTGCAGCCAGCAATAACAGCAGGAGCAGGCAGAGATAAGAGAGAGGAGAGAGAGGGAGAGTGTGTGTGTGTGTGGAAGAGAGAGAGGGAGAGGGAGAGAGGACACGCTCTCTAAAGCTGCCACTTTTTTCCTCCCCTTCGCTCTTTCCCCCCATCCTAGGATCCAATGATAGCCGGACAAGTCAGTAAGCCCTTGCTGTCAGTGCGGAGTGAAATGAATGCGGAGTTGAGAGGTGAGGACAAGGCTGCTACTTCAGACAGCGAGCTGAATGAGCCCCTGCTTGCGCCCGTGGAATCAAATGACAGCGAGGACACTCCCAGCAAGCTCTTCGGTAAGTCTGTCTAGGTATTTCATTTCAGTCCTACCATGTTGTCCGGAAGAGCAATCCAGCCACCACCACCCCAGCCCCCCTTTCCTCCTGCTTTTCATTCAATGTTTTTGTAAGTGCTAAAGAGGAGCTGCGCATTCTAGAGGGGCTAAGGCACCGGAGTCTATTCAGCTGGCGGGGAGGATGCCCTCCAAACTTTTTCACCAACAAGGAACTTACTTACTGTCCATTTTGACTTGTCAAGTAGTGTTGCCATGCCCAGGTTGGAAATTATTCGAACGAAACGGAAGGAAAGACTGAAAAGAAAGAACGAAATGGTAATAATAATCAGGAAATCAGTTCCATTGCGAGAATTGGTTAACATTTATTGAATAAATATCGACTCGGTTTCGGGTTGCTTTGCAGCCTTTTGTTAAGGGGAAGGAGAGTAAAGAGTTATTATCTGTAGTCAAAAGATGAGAGAAGAGAACTGAAAATGTCAATACAAATCGCTCTGTGCCAGGTAAACAAAGGTGGCTGAAGGCATGGCTCTCAGAAACACAATTTGTCGTCATCATCTGATTGAGTATTTCTTCTTTTAAAAAGGGTTGGGGGAACAGAACAGTCCCCTACCCTTCTCCCTACCCCTCTCTCTTTAATGTATTTTAGCCTCACACTAACCATGGCGACAGCCCAGGACCTTTTAGGAATCTGTTTCATAAACAAAATGAGAACAAACAGAGTGCCACTTCAGCAGAGACATCTGTCATTCAAATAGATGACAGTCTGTAAGCCAACTCCAACAACTGTGATCTCTAATCAGAAAGGGGAGCGGGCTGCTGAGGCACGTGCGGGAGTGATGGATGCCGTGAGACGTCTCTGCTGCAGAAGTACTTTGCGCTTCTGAGTGACATTAGGTTTCAGAACAGTAGTCTTCCGACACACTTGCTCTTAATTATTTTCAAGTGTATCTGTCTACACACCTGTATACAACTAACCTAGTATAAACAGGCAGAGAACTGCTTGTTTCCAGATTAAAAAACCGTTCTAAGCCTGAAGTTTGGAGTCAAACAACATCAATACATAAAATACTTGGTGAAGAACGCTGATTTAGTTTCAAAATAGATTTTAATTTTTTTATTTTATTTATTTATTTTTTATTTTTTGTAGAGAACAGACAGAGCTTCCTTGGCAGGTAGGTCAATAGTGCTCAGCTGCTCCCACAGAGGATAGCCCTCTACTTATAAATGTTCAGGCAAACACCAGAAGGAAATCACAGAAAGAAACTTTGTTTTGGATTTTTCTTTGGGTAACATACTGAATTTGGGGTAAGAACACAACTGATTCCAGTTTTCAGACATCCTATGGTTACTTTTAGTAGTTCAAAAGGCTATTGCTTCTGAACTCAAACCTCCACACCTAGCTTGGGAGGTTTTAGCGTTTCACTCTGAGGAAGTTTTTAGTTGAAGTCAAAGTTTTTAGCTGTGTGAAAAGATATGACCTGAAACACTCATTTTATTTTAAGAGGCTAGTGAGAGAAGTCACATAAAATTATCAGTCCCAGGAAGACAAAATCCATGTGCAGTGCTCTGTGATACTGCATATACTGAGTGAGGCTTTAGTTTTTCAAAAGCCACTGATCTCAACCCCAGCAAAGCAGCAAATATTAAATTATCTGCCCCAAATGTTTCATGCATTTTTTTTAAAGTAAGAACATTTTGCAGACTTTGTTCTGTAGCTACAAGTTCTTTTCTGTCAGTTGAAGTGATGAGGGCGTGATTGATTGGACATCACATTTGTTTAGATTTTTCAGTGTTGAGAATTGCTTCACAATCTGTATCCCGTTGTACTACTCTGTATGTACAGTGAAGAAAGCTTTGGAAGACCCAACAGGGCCAAAGGAATTTTATTTAAAGTTCCCCGAAAATATTTTAAGTGGAATCTTTCTGGGATGCCAGACAGTAAGGAGTCAGAGTTTAACTGGAAACTCACAGTGGACTGGGGAGGGCATTTTACCTGCAACTTGAGATTCTCACCTTCTGAGTATATGACATCGAGCCCAGCCAAATCCCCACACTCTGCCTTGGGGTGTTTCATATTCACTGGCTTGTCTTTCTCCTCTAGATTACTTTATAAACACAATATGAGTCTTTCCAACTTTTTCATTAGGCAGAAAAGAAATCAATTGATTTAACAGTCTGGAAAACTTAAGAAAAAAAAATGGAGACAACAGGAGACAGAAATTGTAGGATGTACCCAGAGATGAGAGCACTCACTCACTGGTCTTGTAAGGATGTCCTAGTTATTGGGATGATTGGACTCTCACTTTTGAATAGTACTAAGACTCAGAATTGGAAATTTTAGTTTACACAACTGTCTAAAACTTTCTGAAGTCATCATCTCGCAGTCTTTCTCCAGCAACTTTGGTGATAAAATTTATGATGCAGGCATATGCTGTTTTCTATAGGATGTCAATGTTCGGGTCTCCATGTTTTGTTTGTAGACCTAGTTCTAATTGTGTTTTCATTTGAGAACAGAGAACTGTGTTGTGCCTGGGTAGTTGAGCTTTTCTCTAAACCAGGGTCATTCTGCCGTTTCTCTCTCAAGCCATCATGTCTCTACTTTCTATCTTGCGGATGGGGCCTGTGCTTCTTTTATGAAAGGGACAGATCAGGGTAAATCCTGTGCATTCTGGTACGTTTAGTGTCATGGAGAGACATTAGCCAACAGCAAGGGACAGGAAAGGCTTGCTTTTCCTATTGCACCTGAAATTTCAGTATAAATGGATTTCTTCAAAGCTAGTTCACCCATCTGGGTCTCACTCAAATTAGTAGTCCAGAGGACAGGCCTGTTTCCTTCACAGTACGGCATCTTCAGCCCAAAACTGCCGGAGAAAGGCTAATGCTGATGCCCTCTATGGATAAACAAAGGAAATTCTAGGAACCATTGGGCTTTTTATGCCTCTCCTTAAATTGCACCTCTGTACTTAACATCATCCAAAGGGAAACATACTGTGCAGAATGTTTCGGTGCTCTGAGCCGCTCAGAATACTAGAAGAAGGAACAAGAAGCCATATGCCAGCCTAAGTAGAAAGTTCAGAAAAGGGCCCTTGTGTTTTATGAAGTAATTACATCAGAGGTAACATTTTGCTTAACTTGAACAGCCGTGGAAACTAAAGTACACTTAAGAGAGAGAAATCCACATTTCATTGAGAAACATGTGGTGAAGTAGTTCTCTGTGATATCATTAAGTGTGCATTATTTATTCTTATAAAGCCTGTAGAAAACTACCTCCATTTTCAGCTTATGAGCATACGCTCCTAAATTCTGAGCCACAGGAAACAGTATGGATGGAGGGGGTACAGGCTTGCACGTGGGAGAATTATTAGAGAAACTGGTGCTGGGTCATATAGTGCTCTAGCTGTACGATCAAATGAGTGATGCCACACAGTCACCAAATACTAGTGATGTACTGGCAACTGTACCCCAAACTAGCCTTTGGCAGACAAGCTCCAAGGGAAAGGGTTGCTGTGTTTCTCCGGTGACAGTTCTATCGCTCAGGTCAGTGTGGTGCCTCTCTGGTAGTTATGCCCACCAAGCAGTCATTGTCCCACATTCAGCAAGCAGGCTGCTAAAATCCAAAAGGAAGTAACCACCACTTGATCAGGAAAATGACTGCAGAAAAGATAGAAGTAACACGTATCCCTGGACAAATATCGGAATTCTCAACTGAAGAAGTGGGACCTCCCAAACAGGCCCCAAGTATTTCCTCTGTATATATTTGAGATCTGGATGGTGATTAAGAACAGTGCTTCCCCCTGGGACAATTCTTATTGTTTCAAGTTAAACCCCATGATTGCTTGTATTTAAGTTCCAGCTAGCCTAGTTCCAGCTAGTCCTGCTAGGACTAGTGGCTTTTTCCCCTGTTGTATGTCACAACCATGAGCTGGATGGACAGCTCAGAACCTTGAACTGAAAGAGAAACACACCCTGTGTGGACGGTGTGTGTGAAATAAGAAAAACAAAACAAGAACAACAAAAACTGTTTGTTTCCTTTAACATTGTGGCTTTTTTTTTTTTTTTTTTCTGGCTTAGCAAAAATCATGATGATACTCTCAAGAGCGAGCCTTTTCAGTATCGTTTATCTGTGAACTATTAGGGAAGGGTTGAAAGCTGGGTCAGTGATTTCTCCATGTTAGGAAAAAGCACTTGTCTGTTTGTTTTCCTTTTCCTTCTACCGAGCTTTGTCCAAAAGCGTGCGTTAGAAAATTTTCTGTTTTTAAATTGCCGTCCAGTTTGACTTGATTAGAATTTATGGCCATGGAGTTATTTTCAATGACAAAAGGATAAAGGACTAAATTGTCTATCACCCCTTGAGACAGTGGTCTCTGCAGGTCAGCAGGGAGGTCACTGCAGGGCATCGTGGGGGCTGCTCTTCGGCAAGGCTGCTTCTTGCCTGTGTGTGCAAGTGGAGGCCTTCGTTATGGGGTCGCTGTCTTCATTACTTTATTTAAACGTCTCTCTCAAGGTTTCAATACCTTAGGTGCTTATAATACTCTGATAAAAATATGCTGAAGCCAGTAATCAGCACATAGGGCTGAAGCCTCAGAAAGAGTTAGCTGGAAAATGATGAGGAAATTTCTCTAGAGAAATATAGTCATTTGAAATACAGAACATGCTTCTACATTTTTTAAAAGTTGTTATGCTGTTTCAATTGAAAATTCATGTTCTTTTTTCACTAAAGAGAATGTATTTTGCTAAAAAAATTAAAATATATTTGTAAATCAATTAAATAATTTGAACAATGTATTCTATGCAAAAGCCACTAAACAAAAATCACTAGAAATCTGCATTTATATAAATAAATGGGGTGCAGGATAAAGTATTTGCCAGTTTCTGGTTTAATAGTCAAGCAGGCCTTTGCTCTGCTGCTCTCTGACTGGAAAAGAATGGAAACACGCACTTAAATATTTTTCTTACATTTGAGGAAATCTGACTCTCTGAAGTAATTATTTTAAAAAGTCATTGAGAGGCTGTATGTATTTAGACAACTTTAGTGGTAATTTTCCTACCATACTGTCATCACAGCATTGCATTGTAAACAAATCCACTTCAGGTAGTATTAAGATATAGCCTTTGAAATAAAAATAAATCTAGTAAGAAAGGTGCAGTGTTCAAACTTCTCACCAGATTGTTTGGCTGGAATCTGCTCATAGCTAAGTGGTACTGTACTGGAGCATGGTGCACAACGTGTGACTGAAGATTCAGTGGGGACTTCCATGTACCTTCCTTGTCTACTCCTCACCATGCCTGTGGTGCTCTGGACAGGCCAGTGTTACACAAGTTCAGCACTGCAGTGTCCAAGGATTCTGAGAGGGAATGCATCAGCCAGCCAAAATGTGGCTCTGACTTTCCCTTCTCTCTTGTATTTTGATTGCCATAGCTTACGCATTCTGTTATTGCTGTTAACTGGTTCCGTAAACAGATGAACATACGCTAAGGCATGTATGATCCAATTTATCTGTACTCTGTCATTCCTTTAAATGATTCCATCTTAGCCTTTAGAATGCTTTGGTGTTTCCGCCTTAAAGGTTACCTGCATTGTAGTGGTTTTGCAGTTTGTCCGGCCTCATCTGTGTCATAATTAATGGAGAGGTACTTTCCAAGGCTCAGCCTTCAGTAGATCGTCTGCTTTCTTAGTCACCTAGTTCAGTTATAGAATTGATAACGATTATTTTCAAAAATTGACCAAATAAAATATTCTCCCACATGAGGACTGAGCTTTAAGTATGTTATCACACAGTAAACACATCATTTGTGAGAGAGCTGCCATCTCTTTGGCGACCTTGCTGGACTGTGTTTTGGGATTAATAATACATCAGACATCACACATTTAAAAGAAAGTAGCTGTGAAAAGGAAATGGGGGAGCTCAGCGCTGCTCTTGGACTGTCCCTGATTACTCAGACCTTTCTTAGGAGAGGGAGGCAGCCTTAGGAGAAGGCACGTTTACCCAAATCTGCACCTGGCCCACTTACCTCACTTCTTGAGTTTCTTATGCTAGAGAGAAAGATAGCAGAGTGTTGAGACCCACCTGGTGCCCTGACAGGGGGCAATCTGTATAAAATTTCCTGCTGTCAGGTTAATAAATTTTTTAAAAATATCCAAAGGCAGAGGTAGCTATGGGAAGCTCATGGTAACCGTTGCCACTCTCCCTGGATTCCTTTCTCTTTAATATGCACTGTGGCTCTGGATTTCCTTGTTGGTCGTTTTCCTGGGTTCTGTACTTTGCTGGTATTTTTGTTCAGCTGTTTATGCTACTTGTTACTTTCAACACGTTTATCCTTGGAGATTTCTTTTGGGTTTCTCTTGGAAATCTGAATGGAATTTGCTTTAAATTTCATGTGGCATTCTGCAATTGGACATACATGGCATCCTGCTCCATTCAATCCAGATGAAGATCTGGAACCATCCAGGACTGGACTCATTTGGGGGAATACCTTCAAGTAATGGTTTCATGAAGAATCCATTCATGAAGGAATATTTAGGTCTCAGTAGTAAGCAAGCATGAGGTGATGTCTAGTTAATAACATGTGAACCGACTCTTCATCTGTAAGTGTAAACTCTAATCTTCTGATTGCCAGAGTTAGGTTTCATAAAACTATGAAACTAAGTAGTTTTATTTAGAGATTTACTCAGTGTTATGCCCTGACCTATGAGAGAGATTATGCCTTTTTTAGTGATTTCAGGGGTCAGAAAAATATTACACTAAAATCTCTTTTCATTAAAGAAAGTTTGTCCTCAGAGAAATGGAAATTAACTTTGTTTTATAAGTATTCAAAGACGAAATTCCCACACTCCCACTTGATATGCATGGCTCACAGGATCTCCAAAGCAGTGACTAGTTTACTTATTTTCTTTTTTCCTAGTTTATTATATGCGTGTCTATGCTTTATTTCAGAATCTTGAAGGAAGACCCCCTTCAAACTTCCTCAGATTCTGTCCTTTGTTTCAGGGTGCTTACTGTTGAACATATAATAAGAATATGCTATGTATTTTACACTAAAATGTTAGCCATCTGAAACTAATACCATTTAAGTACTTTTATTGAAACTGTACTACCATCAAAACTACTTAAAGGGGGGAAAGTGAACTGATTGCAATACCAGAAATGAAGAAAACAATGAACACATAAATTAACTTTCAAAATTCTATGAGAAATAAGACTCTATAATGAAAGCTGCATTTATTAAGATGGTTAAAACCCTCTTAAGAAAATAACTCTGATAAAACTCATTGGTAAGCTGTAAAGGTGTTTTTCAGGAAACCTGTGTTCCAATGATAGACTGAGGGATTCATCAGTTTAATAAGTCTCTCCTCATGTGTCTCTTGGTATTAGCATTTTCTTATACTCTTCTATAAAATATTTGCCTATAAAGTGTTTTTCTCTATTGAAATACTTCCTAGACATTTTTGTTTACTACTTTTAATTTTGTTCAACTAAAGAAGAAGGAGAATGATCCAATTGTGACAAAAGTTTGTTAAAGTCAAGAAATGAGAAAAAAACATAGTGTACATCTAAAGCGTGCTGGGTGTTTTCCTCTTGATTTTCATATATATCCATGTACTGCTTCACATTGTCCACCAAGTTGTAGTTCTATGTATTTTATGTCATAAAGTCTATAAAAGCTAATTTATAATACTTATCACTCTTTTAGCTTGTATCATTCATGCACCATTTGAATATGCTTCTGCATGTTAAAAGAGTAGATCTTACATAAATTGGATCAAACTTAAGTTTGCCAATAAAGGACTACTAAGCATACTGCTTTGGGCCCTCTTGGGCTGTAATCCAGTTCCAGTGTCCTCCTGATCCTGGCTGTCAGGTAGCAGGGGAGACAACGGGATTCCCCAGAAACTGTGCAGTTTAAGTCAGTAAAGCAATTTGAGAGATCTACATAGTTTGCTGTATAAAGAACATCTGTGCTTTTAAAACACAACCCACCCAAGCTCAGATTATGCTTATGTTTAAATTATAGAAACTTAGACATATATCAACTTGTGGATATACATCTATCATAACATACGTGTTTATCGTTATTTTAATCAGCAAAGGGCAATTTGTTCAACAGTAAGTAAAGTGTTTGATTACACAGTTCTGCAAGAATTCTGTGTGCCTGAATAAATGTTTATGTAGGCATGTGTTGAGCTACATGGGTTTGTGATGCACAAGAAATAATTGCCATTTTAATCATTTGCTATTGAGATGTGGTAAAACTCATCTTCGTTTACAGCTTTTGATGGCCACATGTGGTGATTTTTCTCTTAGTACGGGTATAGCAAGATTTACTTTTGCAAATTAATGGTTTTGAGTAATGCACTGAAGACAAGAATCACCCCTGTCAGAGGAGAAGAAAGGCTAAAGGATTAGTTTGGTTTAAAAATGCAAACATTTGAAGCTGTTTAAAAAGCATGAAAGTATTACTGCAGAGTCACTTATTGCCAAAATCAACCAAGGGTAGAAGAGAATAAAAAATCAAATAGGAAAACACACACCCTTGTATTTAATTATGAATGTATGGAACAGGAGTGGAGGGGTGAACTTCACTTTTTAAGAGCTGGCATCTTTTATCCCCAACACATCCATTTCATTTACCAAAATTTCAGAAGACAGAAATGTATAAAGAAGGAAACAATATGCAAAGGAAGCTGAATGAAGGACACTTTGTACAAAACTAACATTTCAATGAATCCATCTAATGCTGTCAATAGACTGCAGTGTAATCAGTGAACGATTGATAGGCAGGGCAAGAGTCCTCTTGTTCCTGTGTGCAGAACTTTCACAGACTTGAGAGAAAATATACATCTGTGTTTGAGTGTTCCATGGCTCATTTTGTTCAGAGTCTTGAGATTAGTTGAATTATAAACTAACTTGTGGAATTACCCAAAAACTCAGGTAGACTGGTCTGTGCTTTAGTTTGAAATGTTTAGTTCCTAATGAGCCACCTGGAATCTACAAGGAACCAGAAAATTCTTTAAAAAGTTATGTATCGTTCTTTCAAGGGCTTAATGTCTGCAATTGACTGCTTTAAATAAAAATAAAAAGGAGAAGGAAATAGTGAGCTGGGAGCTTGTGGAGAGCCTTGAGATGGGTGGGACAGCTTAGAAATGGAGCCACAAGTCTTGTGATCAGCAGTGTATCAATACGGTTCTATAATGACATAATAACCTGAACCCTGCAGCGGTTTATGGTTCTTCTGAGAATTCTTATGGATTCTTAGAGTGAAGGAGCTCTGAGAAAAGATCTTGAAAGCTTTCACGAAATCTGGCCGTGTGACAGGGAACTACGATGACGGTGATTTAGCTGCTGAGGAATCCCATCGACCAGGAACATCATTAAATTTTTAAGGTAAAACAAACCACAGAGCAATTGGTAGATATGAAGGGTACGGAGTGCCCAAAGTGACCACGGGAATTAGAAAGTGAAGGTTCTGAGATGAGAGGCAAAATGCAGTGAGCCCATTGTCGACCTCCATGTCCTGCTTAAAAACAAACAGCATTCTGTGTATGCAGTGTTCTGAACACTGGAAGCACGTTGGGTATCTGTGTGTGTGTGTGTGTGTGTGTGTGTGTGTGTGTGTGTGTGTGCATTTCCTTCATGGAATCTGTCAGAATTGATTGCTGCTCTTTCATTTTCCCTGGCTATTTTTAGTCAATGATAAATAAAGAACCAGAATTGTGAATCTGGCACCAGTGAGATATCACACCAGAAACAGCAGGGAAGAGCCAAGATGAATAACTTTACATCAGTGGATGAGCACAGACCTCAGGCCACTTAACATTTGTAATACTGCTAATTTCTATGGGCTTTTTAAAATACACTTCCACATGAGCTCTCAAAACCCATAAAAGTGTGGCATGTAAAGTAAATTGTTTGTCACTTGCTGTCGGCCTGCCATATTTATTGTCAGGAGAAATGGACATTAGTTGGAAAAGCAGTTGTTAAAGGCCAAACAATTTTTAAAGATGGCAAAGCTGTGCGAGGGCTTTCCTTTTTCTAACAATGAGCCACCCCTTCAGACATCAAAAGACAAGATAATAAGACACTTCAAGCGCAATTCAAGATTATATTCAACATCTAAAGGCTCATCTCTTGTCAGTTTGCATTTACCCTCCGAGGGATGGAGCGCTTCTATCATCTTGCTGTCAAGAGGAGTCTGGGAGAAGAAGCAAGGGCTCTTATTTCACACACTTAGGGGTTTTATTTTTTTATTTTTTTTTTTATCAAATAGCCCACACTCACTTGGATTCAGTCAAAATGGGGGGATAATTCCAGGAAGGTCATAACAAGTACAAAAATCTCCTATTGATTTGTATGATTAGAAGGCATTAGAATCACCCGCTCATGCCAGGTTCTGAGGTTGTGGCAGTTATTTGGTCCAACACTTTTGCAATCTGGAAAAAAAAAAGATGACTAAAATTTTAAAAGTAGATAACTGAAAGCTGAAATTGTCTTAATGTACTGTGTCTGAACATTTAGCAAAGGAACATAAAAATAATTTAATGCTTTAACTTTATAATATTGTCAATTAGCTTATTCTTCATGGACTACTTCATGCAATGTACACAGAAAATAGCATGCTCCTGTTTACCAGCCAAAAGAAATACTTTTGTCAAATTATTTTTAATACTTTCAAAAATTGATTGCATATATTTAATATGTAGATAACAGGTGATGGCATTTTCAGTATAAATTTAATTACAAGGCTGTTTTGCAATGATTAGCAATGCTTTGTAAATGTTTTACACTCTGAAATGATAACGCTGTTACATTTGTCATTTCGTGCCATCCTTTCCAGAGATGTTGCTAAAGAAATAATAGCAGAGTTATTATGATTTTTCTCTACCAAAATAAATCACGCTCGCTCTTTTGCTCTCTGAGAGTCACATAGCCACACAGAGAAACATTCTAGGCCTTTTGTTTGTTTGGTTTTGTTTTGGGTGTTGGTGAGGACACACTTACAGAAGTTAGAAGAACCACATTTTCTTCTCAAAATAAAACAATTGATGAAAATAAAACCATGATATCCTGGGATTGTTTCTATATTGAATCTTTGAAATTACTTTTCTTAGGAATTTTCATCATCTCTCTGTGTCTCTGCTTCTGATATTTCTCTTCCTTGCTGTGGAGTTTTGAGACTGGCTTTCTTCTTCTATACTATATTCTCACATCAAAGCAAAGCAAGTTTGTGTGTGTGTGTGTGTGTGTGTGTTTGTGCATACATATGTCACAGTGTCATTACAGTGTGTGATAGAAGTGGCTACCTGATGCTGTCATATTTGTTCTATCATTCTATACTGTACAGTTTATGCATTCAACATTCAGCAATGAATTACTTACCTCAATAAACATGCACCGAGTGCCTTCTCTGCGGCAGGTATGTTGTTGAGTGCCAGAGAGGGTATAGAGAATACAGCAGGCAGTAGGAGAAACCTAGTTCAACATTAGGGCACGTATTAGTATGTAAAAATGAATAAAGCATGCTTGAATAGTCCACATTTCTGGTATTTCTTTAGGAAGTTATTGATCTTCAAATTTGTTTATTTCAGAAGTTATTAATTGGTCAGAAGCCTTAATATTGAGAAAAATTATTATCTCCAAAGTATTGGGAAAGAAAAGAAAGCATTTTTATGAGACTCACAGCAAAGTACATTGGTAATGTTTTGCTATAGTGTTTGAGGCATATATGTAAAAAATTCTGCTTTTTTCTGAGTTTCTTAGTTGTGTCCAAAGGGAAAAAACTAGAATTATATTTTCCTAACTGTTTTTTCCTACCTCTGTTCTCTTTCCTAAATTATTGTCACTTATCACTTAACATAATGCTTAAGGCTGTTGAGTCCAGACTTGAGTTCAGGTTTGACCTGGCCCTGCCACTTAGTAGCAATCTCAGCAGCATCCATGACACACTTAAGTTTCTCCTTTTTCATCTCTGATTAGAGGGTCTGATGACACTTACTTCACAGGGCAGTGCTGGTGTTAAAATGATTGACATGTATAGAGGTCTGTAGAGTTTCCGGCATGTAAATACCACAATTAGTTAAACTGAAAATGAATTCAGCGTTTTCAGAAAGCAATTGATTAATTTTTTAGATTTAGATGTGATAAAAAAAAAACCAACGACAGCAATTCTAAGATAGTTGGAATTATCTGTACCTCCTCATGAAGAAGCATCAGTTCTCAGAGATCTCTGGGCCATAGGGGTGTTCTGGGGTTCTTTTTCTTGTGATGACAATACCTCTTCCTCATTCAGATACATGAACGGTTGCTGTTTCCAAACACTCGTTCAGGAAGAAATCTATAAATGCACGCTAGAAGATTCCATAGAAGACTGTGATCCACTGCCTGCATCTTGTAGAGCATATGGGTGAGGGTGGAAGGGTGGGGAAGGGACAGTTTCTATTTATACGTAATTATCCTGTTCCAAATTTAAAATGTGGGAGACTATAATTCCTTCATATAATTGGAATCTTTAAAACAGTGTTGGTGTTGAGAAATAGTATGTAACGAGAAGCCTATGGAAGGAGATAACACTTCTCCAGCCGGTGGTCTGGTCTCATACCCCAGTAGCTGTCTGCATTTGGGTGGATTCCTCCATGGAGTTCTAGCTTTATCCCCAAGCCAACTTGCAAGCTTTTCAGCCAAGCACCAGTTTTTCTCTGTCTTGAACACATCTTTGCCCAAATCAGGGATATAGCATTTGTCCTTAGTGAAGTGTTCTGAGGTCTTTCGTAGACAAAGGAATTTGTGTTTGTAGTGTGCCGACTTTTCTTTCTATAACACGAAAGTTAAACTAACAGGCTGATAAGTGAGGAAGATTAGGACAATATTAAACACTGGTTATGAAGATTATGTAAGGAAGAGCTATTCCTATACAGAGGAATGTTTAGTTAATTTGAGTCCCTTTCCTAACTGGTAAAAGAGTGTTTTTCTGAGCCTGAGAATGGACAGTTACCCTGATGAAAACTCCTAAAAGAGTTTAAAGCAGAATTTAATGATCTTAGATCATTGAATCTTCAAGAGCAAATTCTTGGAATTTTATTTTAAAAACAACAAACCAAAAGTAAGATGGAGTCTGAATAAGAGCTATTGTTGCAAGACTTGACTATGGTTGTTGGAAGCCATATTTGAGGGAAGAAGCATCACTGCCTTTCTGAGAATGGACATTTAGATTGAGAGGATGAAAACTTAGTTCCCTTTATGAACACAAAATGGCCAGGGTAAGAAGGTTCTCTTGTTGTTGTTTCCATGGCAACACGTTTTAATTACATATTCATATCACATGCACATTTCTTAGAAATTACTGACACTTTCAGATCAATTTATTTCCATATATGTGAACTACTCTGCATGTGTGTATATATGAGACAGATAACATGTGCTTTCATATTGAATTAATGTACATAATCATGTTAATATCAAGTAGAACAGACAAGCTTTCTCTCTCTCTTACTCTCTCTTTTGAAACAGAGTTTCACATATTTCAGACTAGTCTTGAACTCACTAAATAGCCAAGAGTAATCCCAAATTAAACTTCATTTTTAAATTTTATGTATTATTATTATTGTGTGTGTTAGCATGAAGGGGCAGGGTTTTTATACACAACATATGTGTTGAGGGCAGAGAACAGCTTTTGAGAGTTGGGTATCTCCTACCATGGGATGCAGTGATAGAACTCAGGGCATCAGGTTTCAGAAGGAGCAAATGTTTCCATCCATTAACCTATCTTGCTAGCCCAAATTTCATTTTTAACTACTTCAATCTAAATGTCAACCCTAAGAAGAAACAAACAAAAAAATTTCTCTGCCTTTGTAGTCTAAGGAGGCTCCTAAAATGTCTTCCTTTAAGATCCTTGAAACTGATGGTCTTTAACATCCCTCAGGAAGAGGAGACTGGGAGAGTTGTGCTGGAGTAGGGAGATGTTGGTTAAAGAGTAGAGAATTTCAACTGGGATGGGCATGCTTTTGTGCACAGCGGTAGCTCTGGTTAATAATGTATCGTATGTTTGAAAGTTGTCCAAACAGTAGATGTTTAATGTTCTTCACATTGAAACATAAATAAAGTGGCAGGTGTATTAATGAGCCCAATTAATCTTTGCAGAATGTACACTCTTGTCGAACATCACATGCACCTTGTAAATTTATACAACTATTACTTATCAATTAAAAAGAAGATATTAAGAGGCAGAAGAATTATCTCAGTGGTTAAGAGCACTGGCTGCTCTAACAGAGGACCTGAGTTTGGTTCTGAGCACTGACATGGTGGTTTACTACCATTTGTAACTCTGGTTTCAGGGAATCTGATACCCTCTCTTGCCCTCCATAGGCACCAGGCATGCATGTGGTAGTCATACACGCACGCAGGGAAAACACACATGCACATAAATCTAAAATAGTTTAGAGAATAAAACCTTTAACTGTAGCTTATCTTCATTTAAAGCATTACAATGTGTTTGTTCACTGCGGGGCTTTCTTTAATATTTCTTGTGGATAAAACAATAGTTTTATACCTCTTTTTCAAAGGACACCATGGTCCCACTCATCCAGTCCTTCAGAGATGCATCTTTTCCTATCAGGTATCATCATTTAAGAAAAAAATATATAGAATCTATAGTGGGATATTCTTAGCCAACATCACACCACTTCAGTGAAGTAGAAGGGGCCAGATGTGCATAAACATTCAATATTCAATTGTTGTCTGTGTTAAACTTATTGCAACATTTTTTCCCAAAAAGTAACATTTATTGAATGTTCCCCAGCCTACTCTCTTTCCTTTCTGATGGTCAAAATATTTTGATCAAGCTTCTTGGTTTTTCCACACTGCAGCTCATCCTGCCTTCCCTTGTGTTACGGCTGCTCTCTCATTTTTTCCCACTTCTTTTACAGTCACTCTCAGTGTTCGCCTGGTATTATAATGACTTGTGCATTTGTCTGCCTCCCTTGCTGGGTAGCAAGCCCCTAGAGGAGAGATAATAGATCTTGCATATATTAAGTACCAGATAAATGTTTTTTTGAATTGAACCACTTCTGAATTGGATGTTTCTGGACATCATCCACACTTGGTAAATACTTACTGAATATTAAGGGAAAATAGACTCTACCCACAGGAGTCTACTATCCTACCTGGGGACATAAGGAAGAGATAGGAGGTCAAAGAGAATGACAAAGCCAAGATAAAGAAATGAGTGTCCACATGTCAGCAATTATTTATTTAGTACATTTGTGAAAGCATTGTACTAGGTTTGCATAAAAGAGTGGTAACTAAGACAGAATTTGTCCCTGTTCTCATAGATTTTACAGATAATAAACAATGCAAGTACCAAGTAATGCTTGTCTAGAAATTTAATAATTTACTATTTTAAGAAATGACCTGAAAGAAAGGGGGGAGAGATGTTATAGGAATGAATAATGGGAGCAGAGGCATAGAATCATTTGTAGGAACAGCTTTCCTAAAGAGCCTCAATGGGACAATATGTAGATATCATTTGGAAAATCACTTCTCTCCCTTTATAGGATGATCACACACAATGTCCTTCTTCCCCTAAACAAAGAGAAGTATGACCCCAAAGTTGCCAGCTCTCTCCTGGGAGGGTAATTCTTGAGTTGAATGGCCTAAGAGCTACAAAACTGTTAGTGTGGGTCTAGATGGTAGTGCCTCAAGGGATATAAATCGAATATCAGAAGTTAACATTATATATTGCTGTGCTGACTCTCCAAATTAGTAGCTCACATAGGGACATTTATTGTGCTCACACACCTTCGTCTTGGGTGGGTTTATAATAGACAGTGGGCTTCTGTTTCACTTGGTGTTATCTGATGGAATCCAATGGGCAGGTGTGGGTAGAACAATCTGAAGGCTGATTTTTCTCAATTCCTGATGGTTGTGGCTGGAGTCTGGCTGGAACTTTAGCTGGAATCATTAGCCAGAGTGCCTCCTGGGCTTCTCCTTGTGAGCTAGGCTTCCTTATAGTGTTGTGGCTGGGTTTCCAAAGAAAGCACTGATCAAGAGAGGACCGGGGAAGAGAAGCTGGAACTAAGAGGAATCGGCAGGTGGAATCTAACTTTCCTGAGCTAGCTCCAGTTTTCTAACCTGGCCCTGGAAGTCAACAGTGTCACTTGCACTATTACTTTCTATTCATTCAAATCAAGTCGTTAAGGCAGATTAGGGTGGAGAGAGACACACACAGAGAGAGACAGAGACACAGAGAGAGACAGAGACAGAAAACAGAGACACACAGAGAGGCAAAGATAGAGACAGATGCAGAGAGACAGAGGCAGAGAGAGAGAGAGAGAGAGAGAAAGAGAGAGAGAGAGAGAGAGAGAGAAAGAGAGAGAGAGAATTATATACTTTGTCAGGAATGGTGTCACATTTATAGATGAGTTTTGAAACCATTACAAAGTTCCTCTCACTTCTGTACATCTATTTCTTTTCTCTTTGAAAAACTAAACTACGTAAATGCACTTGGGAGGCAATGCCCTACTATCAGTTAGCAAATATTGTAATGTGTCTGAGTATGTTGTTTGAGACAAGGTTAATGGGGAAGATGTCTATAGCATTCACTGAGGACAGCTTAATATATTTTTTTAAATAGTTGTGTTTAGTTCTGCTGAAGGTTAACTTTCTTTTTACCACTTTTATTTTCTTTGGAATGATTAAGGAGCACACTTTAGATTTGGGAAACTGGGCCTCTACTCTATAAACATGAAAAAAATAAAAGCAGTCTGGTGTTAAGAGTCAGGGGCAGATGGAAGATAGATTCTGGGAGCCCACTATGGCCACACTTATGACAGACCATTGGTTATAGCAAATGAAAATAGATTTCCCAAACCTAACATATTAAGTTCAATACATTTCTCTTCAGTAATAACTGACAGAAATTTAAGTTATAATATACCATCTCTGAGCCTTTATATCCGCCACTGGACAGTCTAAAGAAGAATGGGTCAGGAAGAGAGAAAGTTGATGTGCTTGACGGTGTTTCATGTCATCATTGTTTCTAAGAAAGTTATCTGTTCCACAATTTTCTTAAAGTGTTTGAAATTAGATTCTGCATTTGTTCTGTTTCAAATTTTTCCACTGGTTATACCAAGGAGATTCATGCTTCAAGCATCCTGAATCTTTACAAAAGTCAATTTTATATGTCTTTTTTTCTATTTTATTAATTAAAAATTTAATTTATTTTTTTCCAGCCCAATCACAGTTTCCCCTCTCTATCTCCTCTCCTCTCAGTTCCCTCCTCTCAACTTTCCTTCTCCCCCAACCCCAATCCACTCCTCCTCCTTCCTCTTGAAAAAAGGGCAGGTCTCCCATGTATCTGCCAACCATGACATTACAAGTTACAGTAAGTCTAGGCACCTCCTCTCCTATTAAGGCTGGGCAAGGCAACCCAGTAGGAGGGAAGAGTCCTGAAAGCAGGTAGCATAGTCAGAAACAGCCCCTGATCCCACTCTTAAGAGTCCCACAAGAAGACCAAGCCACACAAATGTATCATATGTGCAGGGCCTAAGTCAGTCTCATGCAACCTCCCTGGTTGGCAGTTCAGTTTCTATG
>CABHPQ010149459.1:0-20027 GCA_902168405.1 Peromyscus aztecus | reverse complement strand
GGGCACCCAGGGCTCTTGGTGGCGAAGTGGGGCACCCAGGGCTCTTGGTGGCCCCCGCCTCACTCGCCCCCGCCTCACTCGCCCCTCTGCCCACAGCTGCAGCAGCACAAGGACGAGGACCTCTCAAGTCTGGCCCAGGTGAGTGAGCCGGGAGCCCGGTCGTGACAAGATGTGACTCTGTGCCCCAGTGAGGCCTGCAGGAGAAGGCAGACCCAGCAGCAGCTCCCTCTCCCGTGGGGGTCCTGCAGGTGACCAGGAAGCAGGCGCACTCTGCTGGGTAGGCTAAGGGAGTAGCTCTGAACGCCGCCACCCTCTCGCCTCTTTGACGAAGCAACCCTCTAGCGCGTGCCCGGACGGAGGATAATTAGTCCAGCTGCTCTTGACGCTTCTTCCCCTCTGGCCAGGATGATGACATGCTCTATTGGCACAAACATGGAGATGGTTGGAAAACCCCAGTCCCCATGGAGGAGGACTCACTGCTGGACACAGACATGCTCATGTCAGAATTCAGCGACACCCTCTTCTCCACACTTTCTTCACACCAACCAGTGGCCTGGCCCAACCCACGGGAAATAGGTACTAGTCTCTGTCCTTGGACAGCTGCCTTGCTTCTCTCGGAAGATTCCTCTAGGCCAGGCTTTCTTTAGGGCACCTCTGAGCTAGGCACTTACTTAGGCTAGCAAGGGAAAAGAGAAGGATTGCCCAAGCCCCTTGTCTGAGGTGCTGTGCGGTTGCATGAGAGAGACTGGAGGTGGAGCCTTGCAGGGGCGGCCATTCCTTTAGTTCCACTGTGAGAAAGCAGCAGCTCTGATCTGAACCCTTCAGTGTTTCTGATACTCTTCTCGTAGTGTGGGATGTGTCCGATGAGTACTACACTCATGACGTCCGTCCTGGAAGCCTTCAGTCCTCCAGGTTCTCAGGGCAGGGCCGCAGCTAGAAACTGAGCGGGGACCGAGGCTGTGGGGATGTAGAGTGGGGTGCAAGGACTCATAGCTTCCTGGCGATCCTCCTCTGCCTGTCTTTCCTGGCTTCTGAGGTTGGAGAGGACATGGCTATCTAAGGATGGCCACAAACCCCCAGGAATGGAGAAATGCTGGTCAGCTTCCTGTAGGAAGTTCTTGGAAGATTCTAGAATGGGTAGGGTCGGGAGGATCTGTTCCAAAACTAGGTGTATATTTTCCTTTGGCCTTATTTGAGGTAAAATGATTCCCCTCTCTCACTTGTCATTCTTGCAGCACATTTGGGAAATGCAGACATGATCCAGCCAGGCCTGATCCCTTTGCAACCCAACCTGGACTTCATGGACACCTTTGAACCTTTCCAGGGTGAGGGCAGAGGGGAACACGATACTTGGATCTCCCTTGCCCATCCCATATCAGACTGGTGCCCCTTTTGTAGGGAGGACAGTTGGAGATGGGTGTAAAGGAAAGGCTTAGAATTTTTCAAAACTGAAATTTTTTTCATAACAACTACCAAGCCTGGGGAGGTTTCCTGGGGCGTTGGAAGGAAGTTGGCGAGCATTCTCAGAGTGCTTTCTTCCTGCTGGGAGCAGCCGCTCCGCCTTGACTGTGAGCAGCTCCTGCTCTGGACAGCAGAGGGCGCTGTGATACAGCCTCTTCCCTGGAAAGTGCCTGAGGTTCGGTCAGCCTCGAGCTCTGCCACTGTCCAGGTCTGGACACTTGGTATTTCAAGTGGTCCAGTCAGAATCCTCTTTCTATAGAAAAAATTATCTTTGGGAGGGGTGAGATGGGGTTCAGGCCCCTGGTTATGTGCCATAATTTCCAGAAAATAAGCTCATGGACTTCAAAAGACTCCCATGTTCTTTTTCAGATCTCTTCTCTTCCAGCCGATCCATTTTTGGCTCCATGCTGCCTACACCTACGTCAGTACCTGCCCCAGATTCCAGCAGCCCACCTTCTCAGGTAGAGGAAGCTGGGGAAGCAGACATGGCAGGTACAGGGCTGTCGTCAACTTCACAGCCAGAGCTAGAGTAATGCTGTGACCATGAGTTGACAGCACACTGGGGCCATTGCTGGATCCCTGCTGCATGCATGTGCATATGCAGAGAAATGATGGAACCCTCTTTGAGCATCCTTAACTCCCCATCAGGTGGGAGACTGTACCAGCAAAGTTGTTTTCCTACCTAAGATCAAGATCCCATGTAATCTTGTTCAGCCAGCTCTTTTCTTTCTTTTTTTTGCGGGGTTGGGGTGGTGGGGTTTGTGTGTGTGTGTGTGTGTGTGTGTGTTCGTTGGTGCTTTGCTTGCATGTGTGCCTGTGTGAGGATGTCAGAAGCCCTGCAGCTGGAGTTATACAGACAGTCGTGACCTGCCATGTGGTTGCTGGGAATTGAACCCAGGTCTTCTGGAAGAGCAGCCAGTGCTCTTAACTGCTGAGCCATCTCCCTAGCCCCCAGCCAGCTCTTTTCTAAAACAAGATTAGTTACAGAAGAAAAACATGGATCACTAATAAAAATATGTTGTGTATTGTTTTTACTTTTTATGCAGCAATTAATAAAAGATAACTGCAGGTGTGAGGGCTACAGAATTGAGTGAGGCATAGTTCTCTGCTCTGGGGGAGCTCTCAAGATGGCGCTTTATTCAGTTAGTCACCCAGTAACCTGGCACCTTCCCCACCTAGCTCAGTCATTTCTTCTGTAGAGACTGAGATCTGCACAGGTGGTTCCTCATAGCCTTTCCACTCAGGAAGAGAGCCTGACTGGAAGTCGATACTTGGAGCTGTCCTGGGAGAACAGCTCCTGAGCAGCTGTGGTCTAGGCTGCTTCTGCTCTGTAACAGAAGATGGCAGGGACCGTGGGTAGACCTGGGCCAGACTCTAGAAACCAGATATCCCTCGGCTTCTGTCCAGCTTTGTCTGAGCTCTGTGTTATCATTAGTTCCTAATGGAAACAAGACCCCTGCTGACACCCGGGGAACACAGATCCATTTCCCCAGCAGAGCAGTGTGCTGGGCCTGGGAGAGAGCCCTTCCCTCCCTTGGCCCCTCAGTGCCCAGGTCCACAGCCAGTCTTTGTGCTGTGTAGTGCTAAACAGTGAGCGCTGATGATACAGCCATAGCTTTGTTTCTTCGTTTCTTCCGTCCGCAGGGGAACATCTTGCCAAACCCAGCTCTTCCCACCGTGAGCCTTCCCAACAGCCTCATTGCATCCTCTGCATCCCCGTCCCTGGACCCCACGGACGGGCAGGCTTGTGAACGCACTTCCCAGACTGTGGACCCGTTTATTCAGCCTGCAGACTTTGGTCCCTCTGAGGCACCGCTGAGTGTCCCGCAGCCCTTCCTTCCTGTCCTCACTATGACCTTGCTTTCCCCTGGCCCCGCCCCGGCCCCTGTCCCAACTGCACTGCCCTTGGTCTCTCCTCCTGCCTCTACTCTGAGCCCTTCAGCTCCACCAGCTTTCCTGCAGCCACAGAAGTTCGCTGGAGTCAGCAAGTCGACCCCTGTAATCACCCACACAGCCTCGGCCACTCTCACCCATGACGCTTCTGCCACCACTTTCAGCCAGAGCCAGGGTCTGGTTATCACAGCACACCACCCAGCCCCCTCCTCATCCCCCTGTGGTCTGGCACTGTCACCTGTACCCCAGCCACCAGCTGTGGGACCTCCCCAGCCTCATTTAACTTTTATACACCCCAAACCTGTGTCCTTGACTGGAGTGAGACCCAAGCAACCCCCCAAAATAGTGCCTGCTCCCAAACCTGAGCCTGTGTCCTTGGTGTTGAAGAGCGCCTGCATTGCTCCAGGTGAGTTGGATTAGGGTTATAGCCTGCCAGGATGGCCTGGGGTTAATGGTTCCCTTTCTCAACGGCTTTAAATTCGTGACACCTCCCTCCCCGTTTAAATGGAACAGAGCAACGTGGATACTTCAGTGTGCAGTCTGTCTTTCCGTTCTGTATGTTTAAACATTAGTCTAGTCTTGACCTGGGTGTGGTGACACACACCTGTGAACCCAGCACTTGAGAGGTTGAGGCAGGAAGGTTTGGGGTTTGAGGCCGACTGATTGCGTGGTGAGTCCCAGGCCAGCCAAGGCTATACAGTGAGATCTTGTTTAAAGAAGCTAAAGTTGGGCTGGCGAGAGGCTCAGCAAGTAAAGACACTTGCTGCTAAGCCTGGCGACCTGAGTCCGATCCCCAGGGTCCACGCGGTGAAAGGGGAGAATCAGTTTCCACAAGTGTCCTCTGACTTCCACACGTGGGCCATGACACGCGCACAGCCCCCCCCCCCCACACACACACATACACCACACAGAGTGAATAAAATAGAACCTAACGTACATAAAGATGAGAACTGGCGTGAAAACCCGGTTTGAGAACGCATGGTCACGGGCAGCTCTTTCGAGGGATTATAGTGGGGCTCTCTCAAGAAAAAGGCACAAAACGATTTCAGACGCCCTGGGGCTTGGTCTGCCCGCCCCCTTGGTAAGGAGCCACATGCTTCACTAGCAGGGTATGGGATGCCCTGGTTCTCCTGGCCGTCTGCAGCTCAGGGGTCAGCCCCTCACCTTCACCTCTCTTCATCCCTGCAGCTGCCTTCTCAGGCCAGCCGCAAAAGGTGATCATGACGTCAGCCCCTCTGAAGAGAGAAGGGATTCTGGCGTCTACCGTGTCCCCATCCAACGTGGTCATTGCCTCTGCTGCCATCACCAGGGTAAGGAGAGCCAGCCTAGGCAGGCCTCTGGGGTCCGTCCCTCCCTGTGTGGTCTGTTTGTGTGGCTCTCAGCCAGTGTACATGACCTCCCTCCTGTGTCTCCACAGGCTTCTGGAGTCACAGAGTTCCTCAGCCACAGCACAAGCAGCCAGCCTACCCCTGTCTCTCGGCTCTTCTCCCCAAGTACAGTGCAAGACTCCCTGGTGAAGGGCGAGCAGGTCCCACTGCATGGGGGTAGTCCCCAGGTCCCGGCCACGGGCTCTAGTAAGTAGTCTCCGTTCTCCTGAGTGGGGCAGTTGGGGCTTCATGGAGGAAGTCAGCAGCTTGCTCCGGGTGGGAGGCCATTCACAGGCTCCCAGAATCAAGCCTGGCCTACAGAACCCTCAGTCTGCACAGGCTGGGGAAATGCTGACTGGGCATCAGGGTAGCTGTAGCCACACCAGCAGAACAGGTACAAGGGGTGGCAGGTGTTCACAGCAGGAGCAGCCGGCACACTCAGAAGGCCTGGCTCAGAGCTGCCGGTTCCATGCAGAAAGGGACTGCAGATGCTTGTCAGCAGTCCAGAAAACTTGAGCCTGGGATGGCTGTAGCTCTGAAGCCTGCAGCAGGCTTGTCACACAGTACCATCTCTCCTAGTTTCTAAGCCACTGCAGGTCTGTAGCCATTTTCATATCTTACAGCTGAGGACAGTTTTGCCTGGTGGCTTGCGGAGTCTGAAGTTCAGGGGCTGGAGGTGCTGCGACATGAATACTGGGCTGCAGGTAGAGCTGGGAAAGGAGCTAGAAACAGTGTGCACACCCTGGGCAAGCAGTCTGTCACTGCTTCACCTCAGTGCCTTCCCTTCTTTGTAAAACACGACTGCTCCTCGGCGATGAGGAGGGGTGGACTTGTCCAAGGGCCGGTTTTGAAGGAGACCCTTCAGTCTGGAAAGATAGAGACTCAAGAGACAGGAGTCAAGTTTCTCAAATTATCCAGGGAAGGGAAGCCGGCCTTCCTGTGGGACTGCAGAGTGCGACCTCTGGAGCTGTGCACTGAAGCCGTGTGATCTAGGAGAAAATCGATGAACTGGAAGCACTTGTTAGAACAAAGTGAAACAGGCCAGGGAGGTTCTAAAGGGACCTGGGAAATGGCTCCAAGGGACACCAGTGAGTGGGACATGAACCTGTGGGGGTCACAGCAGTACTCTGGTCTGTTCTGTGTGGGTCAGAAGGCGGTATACTTTTATTTAACGTTTTCAGAGTGAGTGAGAGAAAGAATAAGAAAGTATGTGTAGAACTGAAAGAACAAAAATCAAGCAGATGCCAGTGTGCTGAGCATGTGGGTTAGGAGCTATTGCCTTACAAACCTGTGAGGGCCCCTGGCTGCCCTGAGGCGGCATTTTAGGGACTGGGTTAGCAGTTCAGCCCTTCCTCTGAGCAATTGCTGACACCTGGGATGGGGAAGCATTCAGTCATGTTCCACATCTAACTTGCCTGCCTCAGGGGTTGCCTTGGAAACAAGAAATCCCCTTTGGGATATGGGAAAGGGTTTCTCCAATATTCTCTCTGGGGTAGCCATAAAAGGTTCAAAATGGACTTGCACAAAGTCCCTCTGGTTGGTGAGGACCGCTGTGGGGCCAGGACAGAGAAGCGTCACTTCTTATTTTTCCAGTCCCCTTTCCCAAGGATTTGCCGGTTAAGAGAATTTTTTTCCTCAGGCCGTGAATGCCCCAACTCAGGGCAAGCCTCTCCCTGCCCATCAGAACAAAGTCCTAGTCCTCAGTCTCCCCAGAACAACTGCTCAGGGAAATCTACAGACCCCAAAAACGTGGCTGCATTAAAGGTATGGCTTATTTTCTCTCGGGTCTTGGTTCCCTTGGTTGGGATGGGGAGGGAAAGGAGAGCCACAGATCTAGCTGGTGTTGCGAACCCAGGAACACCAAGAGTAAATTGACCAACCATTTCCCATCCCACCACAAGCCCATGAAGATAGGGGCCTGTTCAGAGCTCTGGGTGCGCCCCGGGGCCAGAGGCGAACACCACGCCCTCATGACATAGTAGGGTACATGCAGCCTTGGCCACACCAGTTGCAGGGAGGAAGTAGGACTGTGAGCACTGGGGTGTGGAGAAGCAGCATCGTACGCCTGGCTGCCTGGACAAGAGCACACACTGCTTCCTAGCCCATGAGTCCTGCCTACTCCCTGCTGACTCCTCTTGGAGCTTTTTCAGCCATCTGCCTCTCCTGCATAGTTTTCTGGCCCCGGCCTGTCATGTGCCCCAAGACACTAGTCTTTCTCCAGCTACTCAGCGTGATGTTGGGCAGTGAGGAGGGACCCGTGGCTCGCCCAGGCCTGGCCTGTGTCTCAGTGACCAGTTGATCCCCCAACAGAACCGGCAGAAGCACATCTCGGCTGAACAGAAAAGGCGTTTCAATATCAGGATGGGCTTTAACACCCTCAACAGTTTGATCTCCAATAATTCCAAGCAGGTAAGTTACCCGAGAGTGGCAAGGTGGCGTGATAGTGCATCTTTCCTGTGTGCCACTGGCCAGTTAAGTACTGCCACCTCCCCAGACCAGCCATGCCATCACACTACAGAAGACCATGGAGTACATCACCAAGCTGCAGCAGGAGCGGATGCAGATGCAGGAGGAGGCCCGGAGGCTTCGGGAGGAAATTGAGGAGCTCAACACCACCATCATGTGAGGTTCCACTTGAGTGCCCCTCCCCCCGCGCCCGTGCATTTCTATGTCTCAAGCAGAGGGGACCCTTGTGGCCTTTGCTGTCTGTATCGAAGCAGTTTAGCTTCCTGTCCCCCGAGCATCCCTGACGACTTGTTTCAGCTCCTGCCAGCAGCTGCTGCCTGCCACAGGAGTCCCTGTCAACTGCCGCCAGTCGGACCACATGAAAGACATGTTTGATGAGTACGTGAAAAGCAGGATCCTGCAGAATTGGAAATTCTGGATTGTATCCTTGGGTTTTCGCTGCTCTTCCACTTCCCCAGTAGACAGTGCTCTCGGGCACCCCGTGAAGAGAGGTTCTCACAGTTGTCGGAGTTCAGGACTAGCTGTGCTGATTTCTGTCTCAGGGAGAGAAGGTTCAGGGCGGCCCTAGGGGCTGGGGAGGTCATCCAGGAGGCTTTGCAGGAAGGGGGGGGTGGATGACCTGCTTTTCCCTCCAGTCTTTGTCAAACAAAGGCAGCTAGATAACTGAAGAGGAGCAAAGTGACAGCCAGCCCAGTCCCTCAGTGACAGAGAGGGCGAGCCCTGCCTGCTGTGACAGGTGGAAACCAGGGCTTACTGAATGACCGAGGGGCCGGCCCCCATGTGGTGGTGTGGTTTGTTTCTCTTTTTGTTGTTACTCTTCAGATTTGTTGGGGGGGGGGGGGGGGTTAATTATTTTTTAAGTGTGTGTGTGTGTGCGCGCGCGCGTGCGTGTGCATGCGCGAGTGTGCGTGCGCGTGTGTTAAGTATAAGTGCCTGCAGAGTCTGAAGAGGGTGTTGGGTCCCTTGGAGCTGGAGTCATATGCTGTTGTGAGCCTCTTGACAGGAGTGCTGCTCAGGATGGTCTTGAACTCCTGAACGTAAATGATCCTCCTGCCTCAGCCTCCCAAGGAGCTATAGGCAGGGTTTGAAACCTGTTCCCTCAGATTTTTCCTGCCTTTGTGTCCCCTGGTCTTGAGTGTCATAATAAAACATGTCCCCCCAGGTGCCAGGACCTGTCTTCTGGCCAAGGCTGTTCTGATCTCAGCCTTCAAGATGGCAGCATTGTTGTTACAGGACGGTTCCTGCCTGTGTGCTCTGAACGTGGTCAGCTTGTGTGGCAGGTCACCTACGGCATAGGACAGTCACTGGAAAGAGAGAAAGCGTGGGGAGGGAGTGTGTGTGTACTTGAGAAGCCAAGCTTGTGTGTATTTTGTTTGCTTGTTGGTTTTTGAGGCAGTCTCGATTGTAGTGCGGGCTGGTCCGGAACTCGCTTTGTAGTGCATATCTTCTTCCTCTTGAGTGGACCACTGTGCCTATCCATGTATTTATAGTGAGGCTGAGACTCGAGGCCCCACATGTACTGTCTAGGTAAGAACTCTGCCCGCCGGTGGTCCTACAGCCTGACTCAAGATGGCTGACAGCAGCCTTATGCCCTGACTTGCTGCTGTCTTACTTTAATGTCCGCCATTAGTGGAGCCTGATGACATAAGGAATGTGTCCGAACTGCTTCAATAAAATGACACATTCTTCATTTTCAGGCCAAAGCGGGTACTGTAGGCATCAGAATCAGGAAAAACATTTCTATCTCCACTGGGCCCATCCCGGGATCCTTTGGGAGCTCTGCAGGAAATGAGCTGGCAGGCTGTGGACAACACAAATCAGGCCCGGCTCCAGACAGACACTTTGCTTTGAGTGTTGTGCTGTTCGTGTTCCTGTCAGCCTGCGTGGCCTCTCTGTCCGCACAACTGTCTCCTGTAACTGACTGACCTGTGGTCTCCTGTTCACCTCGTTGTGTTCACCCCTGTACCAGGCTAAGGAAACTTGCTTTTCTGCCTTCTGTCTACTCAAGGTCAGTCACAGTAAGAACAAACTGTTGACTCTCAGGGTGGGCACACCTTGCCTAGCAATAACTGACCTGTCCCTTCCTCTCTGATCAGTTCTCTGTAGGCAGTTGTTTGCTATTTCTGAGGGAAGTCAGCAGGTAAGCCCGGCCTGCCTGAGCCTTCTTTCTTTACCTGTGTGCTCCTTAGCCCTCCTCGGTGCTCACCTTTTCCTTAACCCGGGTCCTGTAGTTCAGCATGATCATCAAGCCACTGTTCGAGTCTTTCAAGGGGATGGTGTCCACCAGCAGCTTGGAGGAGTTTCACCGGACGGCGCTTTCCTGGCTGGACCAGCACTGCTCTTTGCCTGTCCTCAGGCCAAGTGAGTGTGAACTAGCAGAGTTTGGGACTTCACACCTTCACCTGGGCAGTGCTGAGGAGAGTGTAGACTCCACTGCACACAGCCAGGCCAGAGGCACGAGGACACGGAAGGATCCTAGACCAGAAAAGCTGTTGGAGCCAGTGTGGGTCTCTGAGCTCCTATCAGCAGGCCTGCAGTCCGATCAAATCCAACTTACATTGATTGAATATTTGCTGTTTGGCGGACTCTGTTTTCGGTGAATTGGGTGTTTTCTTACCTAATTCCGTATTTAGTTCTAAAGCCACAACCGTCTGTTGAATAGAGAGTTCAGTAGTAGAGCGAGAGCAGCACTCTGGCAGCAGCAATAGCTCAGAGTCCTTGGGCTCCGTGCAGCCCCCGCTGGGGCCTGCAGAGGCAGCGTGTGAGGCGGGTCAGAATGGCCCGTCACCTCTCCTTGCAGTTGAGCTCTGGCCGTCACCCTTGATGCGTGGGAATCACTACGTAGGGATGCGCTTGTGACACTCTGACCATGTGTCCGGCTAACTACGGCCTCCTCTCTCTTACAGTGGTGCTGAGTACCCTCCGGCAGCTGAGCACCACCACCTCCATCCTGACAGACCCGTCCCAGCTGCCAGAGCAGGCATCAGAGGCTGTTTCCAGGATTGGCAAGAGACTGGGGGAATCGTAAGCGTAGTGGGCATGTGACTGCATGAGATGCCTGAAGACCCCGTACCCTTCCTGACACACCACCTCAGGGCTGCCCTTGACTCCAGTGGCCCCCTGCCCCTGTCAGGATGCTGTGCTCAGGTCTGAAGCAGGTTTGGGGCCTGCCCACAGCAGTATCCCATCTTGGGAACCCTTGCTGTGACCTCTCACTCAGTGACCTCAGTCACCAGTCTCCCCTGCATTTGGGGCGGCCCAGACAAAGGAAACATGGCTGTTCTGCTCCTGCCCTCCTGGTGGCCTGTTGGGGTCCAGGGCCAGCAAGTGCCAGACAAGGAGACAAAGCCCGTTCCTGCAGGTGGGGATCATCCGGGGTCCCTCAGAAGTCCTTCCTTGAGACTTAGAGACTCGGCCCCTGTCACATCGTTGTCTACTTGTGCTCCTCTGGCAACCCTGCACACTCTCTGGCCTCTGTAGCAGCAGTGAAGTCTCCATCTCTTGCTACCCTGGCAGCAACTGACCCTCTGGGCTGCCGTTCTGACCTCTGCAGAAAGGACCGCGCCTCCTCCCTGGTGTCTTCTATTGAAGGGAAATCTCCTTCCCAAACCCTGAGCACACATGGGAAACAATGGCTGTGGAGGCCAGCTGGCTAGGTGACGGCACAGGCGATGCAGAGCTGCTCTTCTGGCTCAGAAACCCTCCGGCAGTGTCCCGTCCACTGTGTCTCCGTTCTGCCTGGCATTGCAGTCACCGTGACGTTCCCAGCGTTGCCAGGGACGTGGCCCAGAGCCTCTGAGGCCTGGCCTCACAGCTAAGGCCCTCCCGTGCCTGTTCCCCACCCTCTTCTACTTGGAAGCTGTGGAAGAGGCAGATACACTCCAGGGTCAGTCCCACTCTTGGTTCTAGCGTTCGCAGGTCACACTCCATGATGCTGCTGTCATCCTGGTCATTTTATCTGAAGTTTGGGAGCTCCAAGCCAGGACAGTTCTCAGACCAAAGATGTCATCGTACGAGAGAAGTCTGCCCCATCTTGTGTTAGGAGGAAGAAACAGAAGGCTGATGGCAGCATGCCAAAGAGTCAGCCTTGGAAGCTGGCTCCAGGCTAGATGGCCAAGAGCTGTGCTCAGATTTGGACCGGTGAAGTTTGGAGGGTGACCCGTGTCTGAAGGTTCCAGTGCCCCAGTGTGTGTGTTCCAGTTGGTAGAGACAGGGAGAGGTTGGGGAGGGCTCACTTGATCCTCACCCTTCTCTTCGCTGCCTCTGAGATGCTGCAGGCGGTGAGGTACTCTGTCCAGCACTCAGGGAGCCCAGTCCAGGGCACCTCCCGGGAAGAATGTGCGTTTTGTCCTGCTGTCACACCTAGAGCAGGCAGCGGGGTTCTTAGACTGCCCTGCCCCCTCCTCACCATGCTGCCTGTCCTGAGGGGACCACGTGAAGAAGGAGCCCAGGATGTTCTCTGAAGTTGTGACCCACGGAAGCCTGCTGAGGCCTGAGGCCTGCCCTGGACTAAGTAGGTGGAGAGAAAGAAAGGATAGGGCTGCCGGCTGCGCCGCCATTGGTGCTGTGAGCCCTGACTGCACGCTTGCGCCATTGTCTGCTTTCTGTCCTGTTTGGGATAGCGTGGCGGCCTCCTCGGCCGTCCCCAAAAACGTGTTTACAGGTTGAGGGATGAACACAAGGCACATAGGCTGGACCTTGGACTTTCCACCGGGCATCTGTTCCTTTCCCAAAAACGAGGTGAAATCGTCCTTCAGGAGGCAAGGCCACTGTGGTAGGAGGAAACTAAACCGCTGCTGTGAGGGCCTCGAGAAGCCCAGCCCTTCCTCCCCCGGTGTGGCCGTGAGGACTCCTGTTCTCTCCACCCTCGCTGGAGAGAAACCTTGTTTTTCAAATCCGTGGGCATAAGATTGGTCCTTTGCTTCTCTTGCCTACCTCTCCATTTTGCTGAGTTAATCTCATCTTGTTTCATCAGATGTTTAAGGCTGTTAGATTGTGTAAAACTGGGGGTGAGAGGGGAGAGGGAGGAGAGAGAGAGAGAGAGAGAGAGAGAGAGTGTGTGTGTGTGTGTGTGTGTGTGTGTGTGTGTGTGTGTGTGTGTGTGTGTCCTGGCAGACTATTAGGTGCATGTTTTTGTTTTGAGTGACTCCATTTCCCTTTTCTTGGTGCTCACTTTTGCCATGGCTGTGAGGTCACAATGCTTTAAAATCTCCAGGAATGATTCTGCCTTGGAGATTTTCTTGTTTTGAAATCTTGCCTGATGAACCTGGCCAATCAGAGGGTCCTGGCCTTGACTTTTGTCCTGGACACCAAGGCATTGGTCCTGGCATTGGAATAGCCAAGGCCACTCTGCTGGGGTCTCCACTGGGCGCTGACCACACTGTTGGACCGGGGTTTGTTTACACTCACTTTCATCCCATTCCTGCCCCCACGCGTACAGAAGAAACTTCAGAGTGTTAGCACTTTGGAGAAGAAGAATATTGGCCTAAAAGGAGAAACCACAAAGCCACCTGGGAAATCTCTGCAAGGGTTTCTGTGAAATCTTCACAAGGCATCAGCGCATGTTCTGTCTGTTCTTTCACCATGAGTGGGCGCTGCAGAAGCAGGGTAGCTCCGGCTAAGGGGCTTCCTCCAAGTTAACGGAAGGTTACCGCCAGTAGTCACCCCCAGGAGAGGCCAGCCGTGATCCAGTGGTCTACACAGCACAAAGGAGACACTTCAGCTTCAGGACTTGGTGTTCACACACGAGGTCTTATAAAAGGCTGGAAGTGGCCGGCGAGCATGAATTCTCATGTGACCCAACCATGAACCCTGGATCTTGTCTGTATGCTCAGGACCTCTTACCTCCCTGTAATCCCCACAACGTACATACTTTAAAGATCTGTCCTCCAGTCTGTGTTCTAAGAGTGACATCCCTCTAGATTCTTAGAGGACATGGCACCCATTCCCTGGTATAGTCCAGTGGCATCAGGCCTGCCAGTGGCCAGCAGCCTCTCGGGTGTGTTGGCTCCTGTGGCTGCCTGCTGGATCGCCTGGCCTCAGCTCAGGCCTCAGCTCCGTTCTCGTCCTGGTTGTTGTCTTCCTTCCACGGTCAGATTCCTTTCTGTTCAGTCTAACCTGGCTCCTCTAGGCGCTCAGTCCCGCTACCTGAGGCCGCCTAAGAGAGCCTGGGTGTGTGGGGGCCTCTCCTTTTTCTCTCCTGAGTGTAGAAATGGCCTCTACCTAGATACCTAGATACTAGGGCCCAGTTGAAGCCCACCAGTGTGTATGTATGGAACTTGGTTTTCAGTGTCATCTTGTCGTCCTGTTGGCGAGGTGTGTGGACAGTGAGACAGGAGAATCAGTCGCCTAGAATGCCAGGGTTGCCGAGAAGTGCAGCCTTGGGCTCAGTCCCCTGATGCCCTGGAGTGTTTCAGAGGACCTGTTCTGGGTCTGTGCATGTCTAAAAAGAAAGGGGCAGTTAGGGTGCCATGGAAGAGCGTGACGCTTAGGGCATGTGTGAAGTGTGTTCCTTCAGCACTCACCTTGGCCAGGAGCTACTTAACAAGTTTTGAGATTTTCGTTTGGTTGGTTTTTGGTTTTTCAAGACAGGGTTTCTCTGTGTAGCTTTGGTGCCTGTCCTGGAACTCGCTATGTAGCCCAGGCTGGCCTCGAACTCAGAGATATGCCTGCTTCTGCCTCCCGAGTGCTGGGATTAAAGGCGTGCGCCACCACCACCTGACCAGGTTTTGTGATCTTAAGTCCCATGGACAGCTGGTGGGAGATACCAGGAGTGTGAGAGGAGCCTTAGGAAACAGCCCCTACCCTGTGCCTCTTGAGATGTGGGTAAGAACAGGTCAGCTACCAGCTCTTGCTAAGGAATGGGCCTCGCTGTTCACTAGATAGGACTGCCTGCTTGTCAGAGCTTGTAAGACTCAACCTTCTGGAAAGAAAAGGGAACTTTCCACAGTGAATGTTAACGTGTGTGTGCACGCGCACTTGCTCAAGCCTGTGTGTGTGTGTGCATGTGTGTTTACTTAGTGGAATTTTATTTTTGTGAAATTCCTTTCCAGTTGTTTAGTAGAATTCACCTGTATCTCCATGCCAAACTTTGGTTCCACAGTTATAACCCTAGGCATAGTGAATTTGGAATTCCTTTGGGATTCCTGGTCTGGCATTCTCCAGAGCTGAGATTGTGCAGGGGAGGGAGACACTGACGTTTTATACATTTCCTAGTTTACACCTGTAGGTTAAAAGGTCCCATGGCCTCAGCCAGGCTGTGTCTCTCTTGGGGGAGTCTAGTATCCCACCCCTAGGCACTTTTCACCTGGATCTTCACCCTGTAGAGGAAAGCGGGCTTGTTTGCCTGCTCTAGTGCCCCGGCTGAAACAACATGTCCTCCTTCTTCAAGGTCTGCGAGTTTCAGCTTCTGTGCACAGGCTGAGTGTCTGCTGTGTGCTTTGGTGATGGTGCAGAGCTGCTTTGAGGAGGCAGCTGCACCTGCGTTAGGGTGGGTTCCACTTAATTCAGAGATCCCTGGGACTGCTTCCCTGAGCCTGGCCCACTTGATGCCCTGCTGCTGACAAGCACGTTTCCACCAGCTGTACCCAACACTACAATGCATTTTTTAAAACTATATTTGCATCTAAGACAATAAAAAAAGTATTTTTTTTTTTTTGGAAAGCTTGTTCCGTGTGACCTTCAGTGCTGCCCATGCAGCATTGGGAGGGTGACGGAAGGAGATCAGAGCCATGAGGTGTCCTGGCCGTCCGGCCCTCTGCAGCCTGATGAAAACTCAGCCAGGGGTGTAGGTAGATGGAGGGGGTGAGCAGGATTCTAGAGGCGTGTCCCAGAAGAGGACTGTCCTAGAGGCCTGCATGCAGCGAGAACTGGACATGGTGAGTCCTACCTGTGAGCTCTTACACCCAGTGGCACTCTGCCTATAATGTACATAACTGTTATCATGGCCTACACTACCAACAGCTTTGAAAGGGTTCCAAGCCATGCTAACGACCAAGGACACAGTGAGTCCCCTTGCTAACTGCTGACCCGCACCCTAGACAGAATACTGACACGTTGACCACTAGACATGTCCCTCCGGTCAGTGCTGAGAAGGTTCTGGTCATCTCTGTTTAGATTGGAAGCTTTTCTTTCTCCCCACCAGCCTCCCAGGTTGTTCACCTCAACCTGACGTCTCGCACCTGGACAGAGTGGCCCACAAGAGCCAGCCTCTGGGAACTACTGGCTTTTTTCATGAGGTAACGGCCTAGATCTAAATCTGTTTACCTGAAACTCTGTGAGCTCATATACACTCTTATCTTGTCAAAACGCCACACCTCCGAGGGGGGGAAAATTCATGATGTGAAGCAAGCTGTTGGGTCTTGAGAACTGGAGGCCCTCCAGAGAAAGGTGAGTCTGCATGGGCTCGTTAGCCAGAAGGACCCTGGTTTCCGCTGTGCTACAGGAGGGCTGGCTGCTCTGTTCTTTTCAAAGTTTTGAATCCATCTCTATGGTCTACGGGGCTCTAAAAACATGCTACAAGAGGCAGAAGTTGGAGAAGGCCAAGCTTGCGTGGACTGGAGAGCCAGTCCCAGCAGTTAAAGCAGCGGAGACGAGCTGAGTGAGGAGTGTGGTCGGTGTCCCGGACAGCCCAGTTCCTAGGTGTGACTTGAAGATGTATGTGTTTCCGAACAATCCTCAAATTCATGGGATGCTTATTCCTGTGTAACAGGGAGGCCAAGGCTTTGTGGGTCTCAGAAGACCAAAAGGTCATCTTTGTCTTATAAATGGCCTCCTTATCCACCAAGCCCAAATCTGAAGCGTCCTCCTTGACGTCCTTGTCCTCTCTTCTCCTTTGTCCTTTAACACCAGACTTGGGTTCCCTTCTCAACGCCGAGTCCACCCGCTCTCTTCCAACCTGCTGTCATCACTCCACGCCTGGTTATATCACTTCCTACCTGACACACAAGGTGGACAACGGCCCCGTCTGTCTGTCTCGGCCTCACAGTGGGACTTTCAGGGACCCAAGCCTAGTCATGTCTCTGTGTCCAGCTTTCCAGACAAAGCTGCACCCCCCCAACGCAAGCCCTCTCCCTATCTCACCCGTCTGGTGCCTGCTTGCCTCTGCAACCCCATCTTTGTTCTTTGTAGTCCGTGCGCACGCAATGCGTAGGTTAGTATTGTTCTAGTCAGGGTTCCCCCAAGGCACATTTCCTACACCCAAACCCTTTCCCCATCTTAATTCCTTTTTCCAGCTACTTCCATTTTTTTTCCCCCGGCCAGGTCTTTCCTGGAAAGTAGTTTAATCAGGAGACAGGCCCAATTCTCCTCCCTCCAACTCACCTGGCCTCAAGATGCCCCGCGTTCCTCAGAACACTGACGTGTTCGAGATCATCCAGTTTTTCTTCCCCGTGGGCTTCACAGCCCATTAGGACCAAGACTCACTGCCTCTTGTTCACTGTGGCACCAGCACGTAACTAGCAAACAGGGACCTAGGTAACCTGTCGATGAACTCTAGCCCCAGGCTTACTCACTGGCCACTCCACTGCCATTCCCAGAAACGGTGAAAGAAGAAAGATTTCTGAGTAAGAATTCCAGAAGAGGGGTCAGCAATTAGCAAGTATAAGTGGCAGGCTGAAGAGGGTATCCACTATGATTACATAGGAAATTTTAAAACTTTTTAAGAATTGGTTATTTGAGCTGGAGAGTTGGCTCAGTGGTTAGGAACACTTGCTCTTGCAGAGGACCTGGGTTTGATATCCAGCACCCACATGACAGCTCACAACCTCTGAGGGCACCATGCACGTGGTGCACACACATAGGAAAAACACCCATACACACAGAATAATGAACGTTTACAAAGTCATTTCTATTTTATGTGTATACTACCTGCATGCATGGTGCCTAAGGAGGCAGGAAGAGGACATTGGATCCCCTGGATCTGGATGGTTGTGAGTTACCATGTAGGCGCTGGGAGTCAAACCCAGATCTTCCTAAAGAGCAGCCAGTGCTCTTAATCTCAGAGCCTTCTCTTCAGCCCCAGGATATTTAAAACCTTAACTTGAGTAATTTAGGGTGTAGGTATAAAAATAAACTCTAAATGGAATTACAGCATCATTTTGATACAAACTCTTCCCCACAGTACTAGTGATCAAACTCAGCCTTGAGCATGCTAGACAAACGCTCTACCACTGAACTACATTCTTAACCCTTGATACTTTGAGATTGGGTTTCACCTTATAGCTCAGGCTGGACTCCAGCACACGGCCTTGGCCTACCAAGTCTGAGGTACTTCCCCTGGCCTTGGACTTTGGGTTCTGTAGCTGCAGTTGCTTCTTGGATTTTGGTAGCTTATTTGTTTGTTTGTAGGTCAGGTCAGAATATAAATTTGTGGAGGACCTAACATTTAATGAACATGTCTTTTTTGTTTGTTTTTGTTTTTCTCTTTTTCAAGACAGGATCTCACGATGTAGCTCTGACTATCCTGGAATTCACTATCTAGACCAGGATGGTCTTGAATTCAGAGAGAGCCACCTGCCTCTGCCTCCCAAGTGCTAGGATTAAAGGCGTGCGCTGCCACCCAGCCCATGAACAAGTCTTTTTAGATGATGTTCCCCATACACACACAGTAGTGGACAATAGTGTAATGGACACCTGGTGATATTAGGTGTCCTAATAGCCACTACCCTCTCCAGTGGTCAGCACAGGACCAGTTTGCTTTCTGCCCACCTTACCCTCCTCTTCATTATTTTGAAGCAAATCCAGACATCATATGGATTTCAACTGTTAATAGCATTTTTATTTTAATTGGTGAAGCATGGTGGCATATATTTGTAATCTCAGCACTTGGGAGGACAAGACAGAGATCCCTGAGTTCAGACCCAGCCTGGTCTACACAGCAAGTTTCAGGCCAGCCAGGAAACTACGTGTAAGACCCTGTCTTAAACATGCAAACTAACAAAAATTCCCTCAAGTCCCCCACATTTCCAGAAATGCATTAATACCTGTTAAGTCATTCAGAAGGTCCTGACAGGTTACAGTAGATAAAAAACCTGGAGAACGGATCTGTGTAATTAATCAGATTTCTCTTTCACTGAATCATTAGCTAGACAACCCTTATTTAGAAAAGGGAAGAGCTTTCTAAGATAAGAGTTTACTTTCCTGCCTGAATGGCTGTGATACAGCAGGCTGCCTAATCTCTTTATCGAGTCTGATTGGGTACAGCTCCTGGGCTGTGTGGTTCCATTACAGTTGTCGTGGGGGTGGGGTCTGAGGCAGCAGAGACGCCGCCACCCACTCAACCTACCAGCCCCATTCCCCTGCAGCTGCTGCTGCTATCTCCTGAGTTACCCAGGCCACCCATCAGTGGGGATGTGGTCGGCTCTCACTAGGACACTTAGAAGCACCTCTGGCATCTTCCCCTCCATCCCTGGGTGGCTGACGCTACCCAGCATCTGCTCCTCTCTTCTGGTCCCCTTTGATCAATATCTGCACACAGAAGCCTAGATTTGAGCTGAGGGTGGGGAGTTCATCAGCAGTAACTTTCCTGGAGCTCAGACAAAATAGACCTTGACCCCAAGTGATGGGGTCAGCATGTGGAGCTTGAGAATCCTGCAGGAGCGGAGAGGATGAGAGACAAGGAGTGCCCTTGTGGTAGCATCTGGGCCAGGAACCACTTTCCAAGCAAAGTTAGCCAGGTTGAGGAAGGCTCTCACAGGAGAGGCCTGTGGGGATAGAGTGCATTTCAAAGGAAGGAACGATTAGCAAATCCTAATAACTTAACATCTCAGATTTTGGAGAGTTCTGTCTGCCCCAGGGTTTTTTTCTTGCCACTTAACCTCCTCTGACTCTTGCATTTTTATCTCCTTGGCCACTGACTCATTCCTTTCACAGATTTCTTTCTCGGCTCTCTACTTCTCATCACCCTTTCTATAACTTTCAATCTCCCCTGCCAAAAAGCTGTTCATTCCCAACACGTGGCGCCACAGCACCGCCCGCCATCAATTACTGCCTCAAGCCAAAGCTTGGGGTTGGTTCCACCTTGATTCTTTCTTCATGTCTCACATTCTCACTTTCCGTAAGTTTTCCAAAATACACACAGATCCATTCGCCATCCTTCCTTCCGGAACAAAGCCCACAGCCCTGCTTTGACATTCACCATAACACAACCTCCGTCTCACACCGCCTTCCTGTTGCCTGACCCAGGCAGAGGAGCACCCGTGGCTTGCCGGTCATGCGCCCTGATGATTCCCTCCCCTTTGCCAATGTGGCCTCCCGGCTTTCTTCCTCCATGGCCTGGCCTGGCCTGCCGCAGCCCGCCTTGGCCTTTGAACTCCCACCCGGGCCCCGTTTCTGTCAGTCACTCGCGTCACATGCCACCCTCTACTTGGTAATGTCACCCCCAGTACCCCCACTCTCACGTCATTACCGTGGCTGGAGGACAAGGCCACAGCTCATGTTATCTGACATCTGTCATGCGTACAGCTTCTACGCCCAGAGTACTTGGTAAGGTCATGATTTAAATCACATCTACCACTACCTGTTAGCATAGTGCAGCAGCCTGTGAAATAGCTACTATTATTACCCCCAATTTAGAGATAAGGAAGTTGAGGCTTGAGAGGTTTATGTAACACCCAGCACCAAATGCTGATCTGAGCTGTAGGCCTGGGTGTGTCTGGCTGTAATGCCCAGTCAGGGATTCCCCTGAGCTGGTTGGTAGCAGATGCCTGCTGGCTCCTCTGCTGGACTTTGACATTCGCCCATTTTGTCTTCAGGGTCTACAGAGTAGAGATTCTGTCTCCCATTTGCACATGAAAGCTGGGCTTACCCGCTTGCATCTTAGGAACACTTGCCGAAGCGCAC
>CABHPQ010149458.1:808-13218 GCA_902168405.1 Peromyscus aztecus | reverse complement strand
TCTCCTGTGGCTCAATCAAGTTGGCCAACTTGATGGTGTAACCGGATCACAAAGAGCAGGGATGGCCCCTCAGTGACAAGCTTGGAAACGACCCTAGGCTAACTAACCTCAGGGACAAAGGTAACATGCATGCTTTTTTTTTCCCCCTTTGGTTGCTGGAGACAGGGTTTCTCTGTGTAGCCCTGGCTGTCCTGGAACTCGCTCTATAGACCAGACAGGCTGGCCTTGAACTCAGAGATCTGCCTGCCTCCTAAGGGCTGGGATCAAAGGTGTGCACCCTCTCCACAGGGCTTGTTTTTAAGCCAGATTCAGTAGCACAGATTGTAGTCTCAACACTCTATGGCAAGATGGAAGCCTGTAAGCTTGAGGGCCAGCTAGCCTAGAGTACACAGGATGAAAGATGTGAGACCCCACCTCCCCACTTCAACAAAGAGGAAGGAGAATCAACTCCCAAAAGCTGACCTCCGACCTCCATGTGTGTGCTGTAACACATGTAAACAGCACACACATACACATCACATGCACGCAGTAATACCAAAAAACAATTTTTTAAAAATGCCACCTATATTTCTAGTGGATGGTAGCTGTCCCAGATGGTGACTCAGGGGTCCAGGCTCCAACTGCGGCTCTCCCACAGACCCTAGTTATCACCTCCATCTTGCCAGAAGAAAGGGAAAGAGAATCCTTAGAGGGGAGTGGCACATTTCATTTTAGGTTACACACCATTGATGAGAACCAGTCCCATGGTCGCACTGCAAGGGAGGCTGGGGTCCGTACTGGTCTCGCACTGCACTGTAACTCTCAATTCTGTGTCAAGCTCTTTTTTGTTTTGTTTTGTTTTCTTTAGATTTCTTTATTTTGCCCATATATATGTACGTGAACTCTGTACATGCCTGGCGGCCATGGAAAGCAGAAGATGGTGTCAGATATCCTGGAACTAGAGAGACAGTTGGCCTTGAGCTACCATGTGGGTGCTGGGAATTGAACCTGGGTCCTCTGAAAGAGGACAAGTGCTCTTAACTGCACAGCCAACTCTGCAGCTCCCATATCAAGGCTTTTTCATTTTGACGCCATGGACATGTTAGACTGCATAGTTCCTTCTTATTTTTTACTTTATTTTACAGGGAGGAGGGTGTACAGTGCATGGTAGGATGTTTAGGAACTCCTCTGGCTTCTACACATCTGATGCGGGTAGCACTCCAGCCCCAGTCATAACAGTAACAGAATGTCTTGCCAGCCGGGCGAGATGACACACACCTTTCATCCCAGCACTCGGGAGACAGAGGCAGGTGGATCTCTGTGAGTTCATGGCCAGCCTGGTCTACAGAGTGAGTTCTAGGACAGCCAGGGCTACATAGAGAGACTGTTTCAATAAAAAAAAAAAAGTCTCTCCATACAGATATCATAGCAACACACATAAATAAATAAATAAATATAACAAAAATGTTTTAATGTCTCTAAGCATCAGAAACTGTAACTGGAGTTACAGAAGGCTGTGAGCCACGTGTGTGTTCTGGGAATAGAACTGAGACCTATGCACAAGCACCAAGTGCTCTAACAACTGAGCCGTCTCCCCAGCCCCACAACTGATGCTTACAACCCATGTTTACTGTTCTCCAAAAACAGGGCAAAAACTCCAGCTTTATGACTTTCTCACTTGCTATATAATTTGGAAAAAAAGTTTAGAAACCTTGGGTACGAACTCACCCTCCTCCCCACTAAGAACAATTGTTCTAGAGAAGAGAGAAACGGTCAAGCTATCTGTCAGCTAGATATCAAATGTACTGAAGTAGTGTGTTCAGTTTCTTTATCACTTACACAGCTCGGGGGATTGCCGGTAGTTTTGGATCACAAAATTCCTGACAGAATGGCGGAGATGCTAGAGAGAAGGGCGTGATGTGTCCGCGAGCTCTCATTCCCAGAACAGGAGGATGATCTCCGGAGATACCGCACTGCCTGGCAAAGCCAGGGCAACTCCCAAAGAAACACCGCCTCCCTTGCAATGTAGTACGACCACGCGACAACCAGGAAGTGACCCGCAGCGCTGTGCGCCACTCCTCGCTAAGGTTCCTAAGATTTCTCTTCCCCTGGGGCTGGAACTGAGTCTTGTTTGTTTGCTTATTTTGTTTTACCATGCTGTAAAGAACAGACTTTCTGAGCTAATCGTTACAGACTCCCTGAAATTTCTGCACAGAAACTAGATTTTTTTTTTAATAATTTGCCTAATGCAAGACCTGGGCAATTCTTGTTCTTTTCGAGGGTGATGAAATAGACTCTCAGGAGGATATTATTTCCAGGAAATGGACTAACTGGTGAGGATTCCTTTGGTCCTGACGGAAACAGGAAGTAGGAACATCCAGCCAAGCCTTGGGGTGCCAATACTTTGCTCTCTCTCCTAGACACCTAGCAGCAGGGTGTTGCTCTCCTGAGCAGCTTTCCTGGCTATAGCCGAGGAGGGATTCTCTCACGCTCCATGGGAAGCTTTGAGACAAGTGTCTGGGTTTGGCTTGTAGCCCCAATCAACCCCAGCTTTGCCGATGGCTACCAATATGAAGTTTTAGTCTCTGTGCTCAGAAAAATACACAAGCTCTAGAAACTAAGTAAAGGTCTTTATTGGAAAACAACTCAGTTGTGATGAAATGCAAGGTGTTACGTGTTATCGACAAAGATTCATTTGAAACACAATTGAAAAAATAAACTAACTGTTGGAGTTTCTGTGAGATAAGGATTTACATGTCGATCCTGGAATGTCCCTGCTGAGTGGAGCAATCTGGATCTGAATAAGTGAATTTTTAAAAGATTTTTGTTTTTAATGCGTATAGATGCGTCTGTGTACAGGTTTGGGTATGTGAGTGCAATGCCAGCTGAGGCCAGAAGAGGGCATCCAATCCCTGGGAACTGGAGTTGCAGGAATCTGTAAGCCACCATGTGGGTGCTGGAAACCAAATGGGGGGTCGGGGTGGGGGTGAGCTTTGCAAGAACAACAAATGCTAGCTGCTGAGTCTTCGCTCCAGCCCCACAACTGATGTTTTACAGCACCACGTGTACAAATCTCTATAAACAGACCTGAAAATACCTGCCTTTATGACTTTGTTTTTTTTGGCTTCTCAAGACAGGATTTCTCTGCGTAGCCCTGGCTGTCCTGGAACTGACTCTGTAGACCAGGTTGGCCTTAAACTCACAGAGATCTGCCTGCCTCTGCCTCTTGAGCACTGAGATTAAAGGCGTACATCACCACCCCCTGGCCTCTCTGTACCTTTTTATGAGACTGAAACAAGACAAAAAGGGAAGTCACTTATATTACAAAGTATGATTCTGCTTACTAATTAATTTGATTGGCCTTTTGCTGTGTCATGCCATATTTTTCACAATTAAATTTTTTTTTCCTTGCATGACTAGATGATAGTTTCATGTGGCCGTTTGTCGGTTAACTTCGGTTAGTTATGCCTTACGGCTGTTGAGAATTAGTTGTAAGTTTTTTTTGTTTGGTTGGTTTGGTTTGGTGGTTGTTATTCTTGTTGCTTAGAGACAGGGTCTCACTATGTAGCTCTGGCTGTCCTGGAACTCACTATGCAGACCAGGCTGGCCTCGAACGCACCCACCTGTCTCTGCCTCCCGAGTGCTGGGATGAAAGGTGTGTGCCACTATGCCTGGCAAGTTCTGTTGTTTTCATCTACCAAAATTGTGGTACTTGGTTACAGCTGTGAGCAAAAACTAACACAACAAACCAATGGAGACACAGGCCAGAGTTACAGACATTCAACAGAAGAGGAAACAAGCAGGAGTATGGAGAGGCAGTCAACATCTCAGGCTGACTGAGTCTGCTCTGCCACAGTAACAAACCCACAGGGTGGGTGGCAGAACAGGAATGTATCCCCTCAGTTCTGAAGGATGAAAGCTAAAGGCTACCAGGTGCAGTTCTAGGAAGGATTCTTCCCAGCTTCTAGCAGCTTCCTCCTTACTGTGTTCGAAATGACCTTTCCTTGGAGACGTGAGGGGACGTAGCAAGCTCTATGTTCTCAAGAGCTCAAACCTCTAGACTTCATCTAAAGCTAATTACTTTCCAAAAGCCAGCCCCTAAATAGCATCCCATTGGGGGCTAGAGCTTCATTCAGCATGTGACGGCTGAGAGGAGGCAGTCCAGTCCACAGCCTTCCACTCCAGGTCCAGTTTATTTTCCTTCTTTCTTCCCTGTTTTAAAATGAGCAAGCACACAGGGGCTGGAGAGATGGCTCAGCAGGTAAGCGCACTGGCTGCTCTTCCAGAGGACCCAGGTTTGATTCCCCAGCACCCACATGGCAGCTCAAAACAATCTGTAACTCCAGTTCTGGGGATCCTAGGCCGCTGGCCTGCAAGGCGTGCCCTCATGAGCACATACACACCTACATATAATTTAAATTAAAAAATAAATCTTTTCTTTAAAAAAAAAAAAAAAAAGGAATAGTCAGAGCAGTGATCTTCACAATAGCAAAAACCCACAAACAAACTGAGCGGCATCAGCAAGAGAGCAGAAAACTAAGCCAAGGGATAGGCATGCAATGGGCCATTACACCAAGTGAATGATCCACGGTGACACACGGCAACACACAGTTCTACTGATACATTAGTACGTGAAAAAAGTTGCTCCACAAAAAATTCATACAGCAAGATGAATTTTTATAAAGTTAAAAATAACCCAAAGCAAGAATAGACACCCTTTAGAAACATACACAGAATACCAAGGCCTAAAGGATGTAGAAGCCACTATGCTGGGGGCAGAGGCCCCCAATCCCAGAGGTTCAAGGCCTGCCTAAGCCACAGAGGAGGTCAAGGCCAATCTCAGCAATTTGGCAAAAACACTACTTCAAAATAAATGTGTAAATAGGAGCCTGGGCATATAACTCAGGGACAGAGCGCCTACCCAGAAAGCATTGGGCCCTAGGTTCAACCCAGCACCATAAACAATCAACCAAAATAGAAATGTTGGAAAGGGATGGAGGCAGGATAAAGCAAGATCAGACTAGTCTCTTGAGCTGTGAATGTTTGAAATTTTCCACTTGAGTAAATTTAAAATAATATAAAAGGGAAAGCAAAGATTAATAAATACCAGATTCAGGGTGTAGCTTGTAACTCGAATTCTACTTGGTCTTAATAATAAAAACTCGAAGTCAGATATCGGGGTAAATGCTAAAAGATCAGAGAAGTTAAGGAGCCAGCCACTAGAGAGACTTCTTACCTCTACCGAATCCTCAAACCTAAAGGGCCGAGATCCTGTCTCCACCTCCCTAGAGCTGGGATCAAAGGCGTGAGATCACAAATGCTGGGATCAAAGGTGTGTGCCACCACTGCCTGGCCTCTATGGTTAACTAGTGCCTAGCTCCGCACTCTGATCTCCAGGCAAGCTTTATTTGTTAAGAACATAAACAAAATATCACCACGGTGGGTCACTTAAGCAGTGGGAGGCAGAATCTTGGGATGGAAGAGAAACCTGCAATTCTATGTCAGTTCCTGTCAAGCATTAGTTAACTTTCTGTTACCATCATGAAATATCTTGGTAATCAACCTACAAAGATGAAAGGAGCTGGGGGGAAGGGCTCATACTTTTGGAGGCTGAGACTCCAGCCCATGGTCCATGGCTCCACTGCCTTTTAATTTGTTTTTTATGTGTGTGGGTGTTTTGCCTGCATGTATATCTGAGTACCACTTGCATGTCCGGTGCCCTGAGAAGCCAGGAGAGGGTATCAGTGCCCTTGGGAATGGAGTTATAGAGTTGTGAACGGCCACGTGGGTGCTGGAAATGGAACTGGGGTCCTCTGTAAGAGCATCCAGTCCTCTTCACCACTGAGCCATTGCTCCAGTCCCTCCAAAGCTTTTGAGTCTACATCAAGACAGCACATCATGGCAGGACTCGAGGAAGCTGCTCTCGGCAGCCGGGAAATGAAAGAAAGCAGTGGAAAAAAAGGGGGAGGGGGGCTAAAATCCTTCAAGGGCATGCCCACGATGACCTCACCGATTACAGGGTCCACCTCCTCCTAAGAGAAGCAAGCCTGCGACCAAGCAGACATTCCACACGATACCATCCCAGATCTGCCGTGGCTCGGTTTTGTTTTGGAGGGTGAGTTTACGAGCGTCTACTATGGAACAAACTAAATAACTAGATGAAGTCAGGCCACGCGTGGAACAGTGGAAACCCGATTAGAGAGCAGAGAGAGAAGCATGAAATCACTGTCCGCAGCTCCTGGCAGCTCTAGGCGGGCAGATCCCAGGGTGTGTGCCTCTGGCCCTGCCAGGAGACAGCACAGACTGGAGACGTGGCTGCTAGCTCTTCTGCCCTGGCTCACCCTCCCTGGAAAGACATTTCTTCCCTCAGCAGCTCTGACCAGCTGACTGTACACTGACCAGCAAAAGTCTGAGGTATTCTCAGGCTTCTAGACTCCTGATTAAAGAGAGGCGCTGGATGCTTAGGATGTCGCACAAGTAGTTGGCTCGGACGACCCAAACTTCAGCTAACCAACAGGGGTTTGTTTACGTCTGTCCCTGGCATATGCCTTTGTTTAGGGACTGTGGTGGTTAATATTGACTGTCAACTTGCCAGGAACGAAACTCACCTAGGAGACAAAGCTCTGGGCGTGTCTCTGAGAAAGTTTCTAGATTGGGTTAGCAGTGGTTGGAAGATCCATCCTAAATGCGAGTGAAACCGTTCTATGGGCCAAAGGCCTAGCCTGAATAAAAAGAAAATCTGCTGGGCAGTGATGGCACACATCTTTAATCCCAGTATTTAGAAGGCAGAGGCAGGCGGATCTCTGAATTCAAGGCCAGCCTGGTCTACAGAGCAAGTTCCAGGACAGCCAGGGCTACACAGAGAGAAACCCTGTCTCTCTATTATGCAGCTCTGGCTGGCCTGGAACTCAGAGAGATTCACCTGCCTCTGCCTCCCAAGTGCTGGGATTAAAGGGATGTACTGTCACACCCCGCCAAAAATCTAAGGGGAAAAAAAAAAAAAAAAAACCAAAAAAAAAAAACAAGTGAAATGCCAGTGACTATCTGCTTCCTGACGACAGATGTGTAAGACTTCAGCGGCTACGACTCTGCCACCATGACACCCTCAGACTGTGAGCCAAAATGATCTCTTCCTCCATCCAACTGCCTGTGGCAGGGACTGTGTCACCGCCAGGAGAAAAACAACAAATGAGAGACCCTAAAAGCAGTTTGCCTATTGAAAGAAGGTACCGGGCATCAGAAACAGGATAGAGAAATGACTGGGCTACTGTAGACAGACACCCTAGAAAGGCGATAGCTGGATTACCAGGGACACCCTAGAAAAGAGACAAGTCTTCCTCTGAAGAGAAAATGAACCTGTCAAAGCAAAAAAGGTTCAATACTTGTAACAGCAGCACAAGAAAACCTTATTCAAGACCGTGTCCCCAAATCAGGAACCACGACAACAGACTTTCAGTGCAGACAGAGATGGAGCTCAACCCCAGGACAGCGCAGACAGGGGAATTTAGAGCCACGGGCGAGGGCAAGAGTCAGTGGGTGGAAAATTACCAAGAGGAAATAGGAAAAGTAACAGGGAGTCTGGCTAAACTGACCTGACAGGATTCTTACTGAAGACAAGCCAGCATGAACAAGCGCCACCTGGGGCTTGGTGCAGATCAAAAAAGCCTGATCCTGGGAGCAGTCAGATAATGAAGACAGGGTTCTGGACAAACGACCTTGGCGGAGTTCTTTGCTAAAACTGGATCTTACCAGGAAATACACAGATGGGCCTAGGAGAGAGTTCAAACTAAAGAGACTGGCTAAAATTTGACCAAGGAGAAGGTCGTTGACAAGCAAGAGACAGAAGAAACCCTTTGTTGTACGGGGGTGTGGAGGGACTGATGTCCACTAAAGGTCAGTACTAAAGTCGTCTCAGTCCAGAAATGATCACAAGACTGGGAAGAGAAAGCTCGCACTGGCTTTCTCCCACATCCCGGCTCCTCCAGTTCCAGTGTGGTCCCAGACCCAGCTGACTGGCAGCCTAAGCATCTACAACTCCTACATGCAAATGCCCTCGGTTACTTATGCACTGTGACCACACCGGCCAGAAACAACGGAAGCGGGGAAGATCTGTGTGGACTCACAGTTCCAGAGGGCATCATGGGAGGAAAGGCGGGGCAGAACAGGTCAGTCCACGGTAGCAAGAGCACGTGGATGGCTAATCCTCCTTATCAACTTGATTGGATTCAGAATCTCCTAGGAAACACATCTCTGGGCAGCACCATCCCATGGGCTGGAGTCCTGCACAGAATAAAAAGGAAGGAACAAAATAAAGTCGGCTGGGCATCAGCATTATTCTTCTCTGTCTCTCTCTGTCTCTGTCTCTCTCTGCTTCCTGAACGCTGACACAATGTGACCAGCCACCTCACACTCCAATCACCATGCTTCTCTGCCTCAAATGATTCGAAATAAACCCTCTCTCCTGAAGTTGCCTTGGTCACGAAATCCATCACGGCAACAAGAAACTAACTCACAGCTGTTGGAAGCATGGCAGACTAGAAAGCAGGGTGTCATTCAACAACTTATTGAGCTCTCGAGGTGTTTCCGGCCCGGTACTATACAAGCACTGGTGGACAATGGCCACCACTAATGACAGCTGTATTACTACAGCATCTGGTACAGGCAGAGGGACTTCAGTATACTCAAGGTGAACACCTGAGCCAGGCAGTGGTGGCGCACGCCTTTAATCCCAGCACTCAGGGAGCAGAGCCAGGTGAATCTCTGTGAGTTCGAGGCCAGCCTGGTCTACAGAGCGAGATCCAGGGCAGGCACCAAAACTACACAGAGAAACCCTGTCTCAAACAACAAAAACAAAAACAAACAAACCTCTGAGTTTCCCTGAGCATGAACTGAAAACCTCTAAAATTATGAATGTGTTGGATGTGTTGACTCACACCTATAATCCCAGCATTTGTGAGACTAAAGCAGAAGGATTGTAGGTTCGAGTCCTGGCTGAGCTACGTAGTGAGACATGGTCTGGAAGGAAGAAAAGATGCATTTTAAAATAAAAAACGGGGGCTAGAGAGATGCTCAGCAGCTGAGTGCATACTGCTTTTGCAAAGGACACATTTAGTTCCCACACCCACCTCGGCGACTTATAACCACCTTTAACTCCAGCTGCAGGGAACCTGATGCCCCCTTTTGGCCTCCAAGGTCAACTGCATTTGGGTGCACATACCTATACACAGATACACAGATACACACACACACACACACACACACACACACACACACATACATACACATACACATAAAAATAAATCTTTTTTAATAAGACAAAAATAAATAAAATCATGAGCCAAAATAAACCTTTTTTCTCTTTATAGGTTGGCTCTCTCAGACACTTGATAGTAAAGAAAAGCTGACTGACACAGAGAAAGAAGAGAACAGGGTCAAATGGGCAGATGCTCCACCAAGGCAGTAGCAGTCTATCAGACAGGGATGTATTCTAAAAGGAAGAGCAATGGTGTGAAGTACTAACAACACAGGCTTCCAGACAGACGGAAGTCCAACGAACGTGCTCTGCCCTTCACTGTCTGTATGACCTTGGGCAATCACTTAACCTGGCTAAGATCCCATTTTTCCACCTGGGACAAAGCTAACCTCACAGCTGCTGAAAGGATGAAGTGCCACAATATATGCAAATGTCACAACCCAAAACGCAGCACGTGGAGAACCAGAGAACCAGCAGCAGATGGGAGCCACCGGCCTTGGTGTCGCCGCCGTGAGCAGACTGGTTAGGCAGGTGCAGGCACTGAAGGGGATGATCGAATGCACACTCATTCCAGAGTCTCTGGCCTGTCCCGGACAGCGAGCAGAAACCGGAGGGCGCCACGTGAGCAGCAGTTCTGGGAGAGGGCACACTCGTTGGAAGAGGGTGAAGGGCCTGCTGTTGAAAGACAGTCCTCCAGGAGCCTGGCACTCTCTCACACCTTGTGAATGGAAAGACTCTGCCTCTTTTTACCTGAGCCTCTACTCAGTGTTGTGCTTACAACAAGCAACCTTGAAGGATGACGTATTACCTCCCTCTAGGATGAAAAGCAGTCTTATTTACTGCTTCCTTTATAAGCAGTAGATCTCCCCTCCACCTCCCAAGCTCCATGTTTCTCAGCTATGACACAAACCATCTGCATGTGAAGCATCCACCTGGGCCCATCACACTGCCCCTGCAGGACTTGGAGGCAAGAAGAACTTACGCAAACATGTAAGGTCCTAGGTCTCTAATCTCAAAGTCTGTGTCTTCTGCCAGTAACCATGAACCAATGGCAAGTTCGGTTATTAGCCTCATAAACTAGAAAGAACCAGAGCCATCCGTGTGTGCACGATGTAAAAGCCACGAGTATAAATGGCAAAGCCTACAGTGAGGATTCAGACGGTACCTGTGTGCCAACAAGTAAGAAAGAGGGCTGCAAAGGACTCAGGAAGGAAACACACACAGACTCTGGGTTCCATCTCCAGCACTGCAAGAGGAAATCCAGAGGAGTTCCTCTTCAAACAGTCTTCCTCTACAGCCCAGGTTGTCCTGGAGTTCATTCACTAGGTAGCCTCAAACTTGCTATCCTCCTGCCTCAGTCTCCCGAGTGCTGGCATTACAGGGGGGCACCGTCATGCCAGACTAGAAGGTGGTTTCCACCAAAACTGAGTAGGCAACAGGATCAGATGCTGCGTCTTAGTAAGATGAAGACCGAAAGTAGCCACTGAATTTAGCAACTAGGTCACTGGCAAGACACATCTCAATGATGTGGTGTGGCAGGGAGCCACAGTGTAGTGGAAGAAGAATGAATGGAGGTAAAGACGTTGTAACAATAAGTAGGAAGCATTTCTTAAAAGCTTGGCTGAAATGGAAGGAGGGAGGTGGGGCACTGAACTCAACTTGTCTCTTAATAAATGGAGGAGATCTGAATGGTCATTTCTGAGAACAAGCCCAGAAAGAGAAAAATTGGGAGAGGAAAACAAACAAACAAACGAAAGGATGATGGATTCAGAGAAAGAATGACCTCAGATCCCAGGTGAGACTGCATCTGCCCCAATCACACATCCTCAAGCAGGTCAACCTGCTGGTTCAGACTGTAGGATCTGTCTGTCTCCTGGTAGGTGGTATCTGCTCCCTCCCGAAAGGAGCCCCATCAGCAGGGGTCCTTCATGGCTACTATCCTGGGTGGTCATGCAGGCCAGAGACGAGACACAGGGGTGTTTCCCAAACGGGATTCTCAAGACACCAATAGTAGTTTTGAATGCTGTGCGACGCTGTGGAGCCAGAGTAGTGTTCCTGAAGAACACCTGAGAGTGAGCAAAAGGAATGTAGGGAGACCTAAGGCCTCTTCCTCGAGGCACTCGGGGTTGGCAGAGAAGACAGCCACCTCTGGGAAGAAGGAAGAGAACTCTCACTTCTGCCACACCTCTGCTTGAGTTCATCTACCGAGGAGAGTCTCTGCTTGGCCAAACCTGTCAGGCTCCTGAACCCTCTTCCAGGACCACCCATGCACGCCCTTGGAGCATCCAGCTTCAGCACAGCATTTTCTCAAGTCAGTTTCGGAAGAACTGCGGATGGCTGGTCATCTGCAATGTTTGATGAGGTTTTCCATCCTCTACCAGCCAACAGGGGATGTTGACTCACTCTGTCTTCAGCAATTCTGTTAGGCCAGTTTAGCCAGAATCCCCTTATCCAGGGTGATTCCACTGAGTCATTTTCCATCCATCAACACCCACCTGGATGTTTCGCTACAAACTCAGAACCAAGCTAGGTCTCTCTCCCCTACAGTCAAACCCAGAGGATGGTCCCGAATAACAAGTGTCATAATGTAATTTTTCCAAAAAAAAAAAAAGTTTCCACTAGACTGAGAAACAGCTCAATCAGTAAAGTGCTTACAAGCAGGACCTGAGTTTGATATCCATAACCTATTTTTTAAAAGAATAAAATTTTTAATTGATTTAAATTTTAAACTTAAATTTGTACGGGCGGTTGATGGCGCACACCTTTAATCCCAGCGTTTGAGGTTGAGGGGGATGATGTCAGAGGTAGGCAGATCTCTGAGTTCAAGCCTGGTGTGCGGAGTGAGTTCCAGGACAGCCAGAGCTACACAGAGAAACCCTGTCTCCAAAAATCCAAAAATTAATTAATTAAATTTAGATTTAATTTAAAAATAAAAATGCCCCACACCTTTATAATTTTTATTTTATGTGCATTGGTGTTTTGCCTCCATGTATCCCAGATCTTGGAATTACAGACAGCTGTGAGCTGACCACATGGGTGCTGGGAACCGAACCTGTGTCCTCTATTAGACCCCCGTCAGTGCTCTTAACCACTGAGCCATCTCTCCAGCTCCAGCCCCACGCCTTTAATCCTAGCACTCAGAAGGCAGTCAAGTGGATCTATGTCAAGGCCAGCCTGG
>CABHPQ010149456.1:11013-23598 GCA_902168405.1 Peromyscus aztecus | reverse complement strand
ATAGATAGATAGATAGATAGATAGATAGATAGATAGATAGATAGATAACAATAAGAAGAAAACAAAGTATCAGTTCTCCTAATAGACCACTAACACTATCCATCCTCAGCCAAGTTGAAGGCTCTTTGTAAAGCCAAATTGGTGACTACAGCGTAGACCCATAGTCCTCTGCCTTTTGAGCCTGGGCCACAGGACCTGGCATCTAGCCTGGCCTATGCCCCCACCCCACCCCAGCCTCCCTCCTTCTTTGCTGTGATGGCTTCCCAGTACTATATGCTTCTCAGTGCCTGTCTCCAGAAGGCAGCTCCCATCTGCCTCACTGATGGACGTGAGTGGCTGGCTTTCCTGTAATCAGGCCACCTCGGTCATCCATCAGTAGGCCACTCTCCATTACAGAGAAGTCGACATCAGTTTGCACAATCCCAAACTCTGGATGTGGTCTTCTGTCTTTCTTATTCCTCATTCCTGCCTGTTAGTTGCAAAGCCTGAGGCTTTCCCTTTTAGAGCCTCTAGCACGTTCCCCTACCACCACCCCCAAACATCACAGCTTTGGTTCAAACACTGTCCCTTCTCATCTGTATGTACCTCCTCTGTGTTCACCTCCCTGCCTCGGTCTCACTTTCCTGATGTACCGTCTACACTGTTGGTAATCAACTCAGTTCCTATAAAGCAGCCAAAGTATATATTTGAGAATGCAAACCAGAACCCTTTACTCTCCTATTTTTTGGAAGCTTTTGTTTGTTTTGTTTTTGGCAATGTTGAGATTGAGCTCCGGTCCTTACGGAAGCTGGCCAGGCAGGCACTCTACCCCTGGCACGTCCCCTCTGCCTGCCTAGCCTACTTTCTTGGATTTAAAAGGCTTCTTGGGGCCGGGAGAGTTGTCTCAGTGGTTAAGGGCACTGGTTGCTTAACCAGAGGACCTGGCTTCGATCTCCAGCACCCGGACGGTGGCTTACAACCATCTGTGACTCCAGCCCCAGGGATCCAGCATTCTTTTTTGGCCTCCATGGGTACCAGGCACACAAGTGGTGCATGGACTTGTATGAAGTCAAAACACCATACATGGGTTGGAGACAGGAGGACTCAGCAGTTAAGAACACTGGCTGCTCTTGCAGAGGACCCAGGTTCAGTTCCCAACAGTTCCAAGGGATCTGTTGCCTTCTCCTGACCTCCATGGGCAGCGGGGACCCATGTGGTACACATGGAGGCAAACATTCATGCACATTAAATAAAAATAAATCTTGGAAAAAAAAATACTTGGAGCCAGGTGGTGGTGGCACACACCTCTAATCCCAGCACTCAGGAGGTAGAGGCAGGTGGATCTCTGTGAGTTCAAGGCCAGCATGGTCTACAGAGTGAGTTCCAGGAAAGCCAGGGCTACACAGAGAAACCCTGTCTCAAAAAACAAAACAAAAAAAACCCCTGAAGACATGAAAATTTTTTTCTAAGAGGCTTCTTTTCTGCTCTTGAATGAGATGCAGACATCTCTCCACAAGGCCGTTTTCCTCTTTCAACACACCCCACCTTCCTGCTTTCTCTGCCCCAGCAGCTGGCCCTCCTTCAGTGGAGGGAGGCTCCAACCTTGCTGTCCCTCCCCCGGGTCTCCCCTGTGGCCCTTTCCTGCCCTGGTTCCTGTCTTCAGGGCTCAGCCCACATGCCGCAAACACGCTTTGGGTCATGTCTGTTCTTCCACCCTTGGCCTTTTAACACTGCTTACAATTCTTCACATCAGCTACCACTGTCAGAAATGACTTTGTTCATTTATTTAAATGGTATTTCACCACCACCCAACTAACGTGTGGATTTCTTGAGAACAGGGACACCGCTGTTCTTATGGATAATCGCTCGCTGGTGTCCGTGCTGTGTCTGATGTGTGGTAGTTAATATCGTCCGTGTTACGGAGCAGTGAAATCTCCCAGATTGCTCTTTTTCCTGTCTTTGTCACAGGGACGCGTTAGTTTTATCTGTTTGTGTTTTACCTGTTTACATGGAAACGATCTGTTTTCTCCCCATCTTACATTCCTGAAGCTTGCAGGGGCTGGATAGCAGAAGATGTGTGGAATGTATAGGGTGACAGGCAGGCGGCACCCCAGAGTGCGGCTCACTCACAAATGCCTGGGGCTTCCAAAGCCTGGCCCCAAACTAAGAGCACCAGCTGCATACTCCTTACTCCCTCCATATTCTCTATATTCTGCTTCAAAAACCAGACACAGGAAACATCTGAGCATAATAAAAAGCTTCCAGTAAATTCTAGCTCTCCTCATCGTGCAGCGAGCTCCGTCATGCTTTGGTCTGGGATTCTGTTTGGTCACTTGTGCAATATACCACATGGCCGCCCCCAGCCTGGGAGCCAAGAACAGCTGGGGCCTGGAAGGCTCAAGTGAAAATGACATATTTGTTAGCTGCAGAGGGAGAAGCCTGGATTCTTGCTCTGTTGCTTGCAAAGCAAACCTCTCACTTTTTTTGAATGCTAAGTTTTCCCGTAAGCTGTCAACGTGGTTTATAACTAAAATAATCTCACATCTTTTAGAATAAACACAAATAATGAATTGGCGAACCGTTTCTGGGCTGTGCCTTTAATACTCAAAACAAAATTCATTTGAACTTACACAAAGCATGAATAAGTCGCTCACTACCTCTCACTCGCATCATCTGAAACCTGAATCCCGGAGCAGAGCATAGCAACCATTGCAGAGAGAGAGACTGCCTCCCCAGGAGACAGCCACCTGCCTGGGGCTTCCCTCCCAAGGCCCTGATCACACTTTACCCCCAACTCATCCGCCTTCCTGGCCTGCAAGGCCGAGACCTCTCTTACTGAGCATTGGTGCTTGGTAGTATTTGTGGGAAGGGACCTGGGGGTGTAGTTCAGTGCGGAGCTTTGCCTACTTGTGCAAGGCCCTGGTTCATCTCTAGGACCAAGGAATAAACTGGAAAGGAAGGAAGAAGAAAGGAAGAGGGAGAAATCAAGGGGTTGCTATAGCTGGTCTGAGCTCTCAGGATCTGAATCCCAGTAACTGAAAAGCTGAACAACCCTCAGCACAGATATTGGAAGAGATCAGGAATCTGCTACACCTTGACTTCCACACCAGCAAGTTTGTGTAGTTATATTTAATCTTTTTCTCCCCCCCCCCCCACACCCCATCTCTGGTCTCAAGCAGTGTTCTCCCACCTCAGGCCAAGTAGCTGGAACTCCAGTGAGAGCCAATACCCAGCCCCACCCCTGTAGATGTAACCAACTGTCGTATAAATAAGAAACACAGAACCAATGCAAAGAAAAAAGCCAAGAGGTCAGAGCTAAGAGCCAAAACCTTACCCTTCCTCCTCCTGCAGTGGTCCTACCTCTCCGAAGGAGCCGGTACTTCCTGTGTTAAAGTCTTTATATAGTCTCTGTTCTGCCTTCTCATTGGTTGTAAACCCAACCACAGGACTGCCTCATTACGGCCTATCTGTATAGACCTCCAGGTGTTCTATGGTTGGTAATGAGATTAAAGGCATGTGTATCCAATGCTGGCTGTATCCCTGAACACACAGAGACTTACCTAGCTCTGTCTACCAAGTGCTATGATCACAAACTGTACACCACCACTGCCCTGCTTTCCTATGGCTTGCTAATAGCTCTGACCCCCAGGCAACTTTATTTATTATACAAATAACATTTTAATACAAAAGAAAATATCACCATACACCCCCACTCCCCTTGATACAAATAACACATGTTCACAGCGGACATTTTGCAGAATTTACCACCAAAGGCAGTCACTGTCAGCAGTTACTGTTTTTCAGATATTTAGTTAAGATTCAGGGTTTTTTTTTTAACATCTGGATCAAAGTTTCAAAAAAAGATTAAATCAGGATTGCTGATGAGTACAAAGAAAGTAAATTTTAATCAGAAAAATGTGTCAACTGCAGTGAAAATTAGATACTTAAAATTTTATTTTTTTCATGTGTGTATGTGTGTGTGTAGTGTGTGTATATGCGTGTGTGCGTGCTAGAGGCTGATGTCTTCCTTGAGCTCCGCTTTGTCTTCTGAGACAGGGTCTTGTGTTGACCTCTGAGCTCACTGAGTCAGCTAGTCTAGCTACCTGGCTTGCTCTGGGAACCCCTGTTTCTGCCTCCTGAGCTCTGGGGTAATGGTGGACATCACACCCACCCTGCCGTTTTACAGAGGTTCTGGGGCTCAGCACGCCACTCCTCACACTTGACCAGCAAGTATTTTATTTACTGAGCCATCTGCCCATCTTGAGCTGTCTTCAAAAGTGTTGCTCATCTGGGAGTCAACTCCTCAGGGGATCTTCCGCATCCTCCAGGTGGGTGAGACCTCTCCTTACCCTGGCTGCAGTTTTAAAAGGAGGTGCATACCTCACTGAGAGGAAACAGACACAAACCATGCTGACAAAGAGGTAGAACCCCACAGTTAGACACTGCCTATACAGGTAGATGGCCAGCTGTTATCAAGGGCCCTGATGGCGCACCCACATTTCTGTAAAGAGCAGGCTGCCCTGCCTTTTTCTTGGTGCATTTCAAAGCACATGATCTGCCCTTACCTGATGATGCAGAATACTTGCCTCGGGACTCTCAGGAGCCACATCCCCAGCTCCCTGTCCCCCAGTTCTTAGTAAATACCTCTCTGAAGGACTGCCTGGAGGATTTGTTGTCCAGGCATTTCTCTAGACACTCTAATTCCACAGTGGTTCTTAGGTGTCAGGTGTGGTGCTAGGGACCTCGCCTTGAACGAGCAGCTGCCATGGCTGCTTCTGTTGAGTTCCTATGCTAGCGTCGGGAACCTGTCATTTAGAGTTACAATGATGATGTTGAACTTCCGTGTGTAGTGAGAGCTGGAAGATACTGTAGAGTGGACTGCGGCTGTACACACATGTCCTGTGTGTGTCCGGCTAGCACTCTGCGGGGAGTGAGCCTTTTGGATCTGATCTCTTGAGTCTGGGTTGTTTGGCCCACACCTCATCTTGGTATCTCTCACTGTGTAAATGCTGAACTGTACATTGGCTTTATAGTATCATTTGAGGTTGGGTCATATGTTAAGAGACACCATACAAGATTCCCAACTACTAACTCAGGAAATGTCGAAGGAGAAACAACGTCATCATCACTTGGTCCCCTCTCTGCTAAGACTCAAAACTCACAGGGAAAGACAGCAGTAACTTGGGTTTTGGTCTTTGAGTTGCTCGGAAACACCTGGTCCCCTCTTCCTTCAGGTCTTTCTACGTGAGGCCTTCTCTCTGCCTGGATTCTTGTTGGCTTTGACCCTCAACATCCCTCAACCCTTAGCCCCAGGGCCAGCTTCTCCAGGGAGCCCTCCTGTCCAGCACCCTCAGGCAATCTCTCCTTAGCTTTATTTTTTAATCAGTTCCTAGCTAAGTAATTTGTTCTCTGTAACTTCTCTTTCCAAACTGAAAGGCGAGGAGACCCACGAGAGTGGAGAGCACGTTTTGTTGTTACTGCTGGCTACTATTGTCCTGGTAGAGTTAGATGCCCAACGAACATCTCCCAACTGTGTGATTGAATTGAAGAAGGATGCAGCGTGGATACTGAATCCCGGAACTCTTCCTTCCTTCCTTCCTTCCTTCCTTCCTTCCTTCCTTCCTTCCTTCCTTCCTTTGGCTGCTTCAGAGCTCACACCCACCTTGATTCTGCCTGCTGTGTTTGCAAAGGCCCTGGCCGCATGTGCTTTGCGCACTAACATCTTCCCCACCATATACTGTCTTCTCTTCCTTTGACATCTTCACTTTATTACTCCAGCAGATGCTATAAATGATCATACGCTACTTTCAGGGGTTGGTGGGGTGTTGGGAATAGTAAAGGAACATGCATATGAATATAAGGAAGGGAGTGGGGGCCAAGGGGGGGGCTGGTGCTTTGAGCCTGCCGCAGGGTTTGGGTGGAGCCGGCAGGCACTTGTCTGACTAAAGAAGACATGAACTTGTCCTCTTGTGTTGCAGATTCATTGCTTCTTTCCCTTGACTCCGCTGGACAAGCACTAGGCACAGGTACCAATTCTTCCCCTCTATCATCTTCTCAGCCCTTAGCATTGGCCATGTTTGTAGTGAAGCCTGATGAGTTGGGGATGCTGGGGGAGGGCAAGAGACCTGCAGAATTATGGGAAAAGTCCCCAGGGGCTTCATGGAGGGAGCAGAAGAGGGACACGATGTGAGACACTTTTCCAGTCGTTTCACAAGTAAACACTGAGCTGGGCACGGGGGCAGGAGGCACAGGCAGGTGGGTATCAATGAGTTTGAGGCCAGCCTGGTGTACATGAGGAATTCCAGGCCAGCCAAGACTACATAGTGAGACCCTATCTTAAAAAAATAAAAAAAAATAAACAAAAAATAAAAAAGTCTGCACTGGGAAGTTGCAGCTGTGGTTTTTCCTCACAGAACTGTCCCGTTCTATGTGAGAGGATGTCTGGTCTCTGAGCATGTGCCCTGTCTCAGAGCAGGGCAGAGGACTTTGAGAGACCACCAGCTCTGAGCACGATAAGCAGCCCAGCTTCCTGAGGACATGCCCTCCTGTGCACGTTCACTTGACACACCCATGTGTTCAGGTAGAGCGCTCCGGGCTGGGGAGTGGCTACACCTGCCTGTGCCAGCCGCAGGCAGACACTCCCTCCCTTCCTGTGTTTACAGTGCAGGACGCGCTCTTTGGCACACGCTATTTTGACCCAGAGTCACTGAGGCCAGGAGGTGGCTGTCCCGGTCTGAAGAACGCCCCCTCCCCCTTACCTCAGTTCTGTTGGCAGAGCGGGAAGGACAGCTGTGCTGATTCCTCAGCTCCTCCCCTCCTCCCCGCCAGGTGGGGGAGCTCAGAACAACTTTGTACCAGGGGAAGGGCATCCCTGTGTGACTAGGTGAAGATGGTCTACTTCATACTGGGGTGTCACCCTGAATACAGGGAGGCCTGGCTGGCCTTTGGAGGGTGGTTAATCTCATTCGCTGACCTCATACATGATTCATTCATGTTCACAAGGCTCAGGCAGTTGTGGTAATGAGGGACAAAAGGAAAGATGTTCCCACCAGGGAAGGCCTGTTCTGTGTCATTGCTGTGCTGGAACTTTCTGCGGCCCTCAGTTATTTATCCCTCACACTAGCTTTGACTTCCCTAATTGTCCTGAAACACACAGTCACCTGTTCAGGGCCCGTCCATCCCTGTCCAGCTCGAGAGCCCACACACTCCAACTTTGCCAACTTTGCCAACTGTGCCACCGTCTCGGGCCATTTGTGCCCGAGGTGCCTCCACCGCCTGAGAAGTCACTTCAGCAGTGTGGAAAGACAAGGAAGAGTTCTTTTTTTTTTTCTTTTTTCTTTTTTTTTTTTTTTTTTTTTTTTTTGGTTTTTTCGAGACAGGGTTTCTCTGTGTAGCTTTGCGCCTTTCCTGGAACTCACTTGGTAGCCCAGGCTGGCCTCGAACTCACAAAGATCCGCCTGGCTCTGCCTCCCAAGTGCTGGGATTAAAGGCGTGCGCCACTACCGCCCGGCTAGGAAGAGTTCTTAAAGGAACCCCAAGTTGCATCTGTACATTATAGGAAAAGATTGATCAACTTAATACAATTAAGGATTTGTATTATCAAAAGATGCCATTAAGATCCTAAAAAGGCAGCTTGAGAAATAAACTTGCATCATAATTAGCTAGCAAAGAATTTGTCTCTAGAACAAAGAACTACAAAAATCATTAAGAATGAACGACCCTGCCTGGTGGTGGTGCACTCCTTTAATTCCCGCACTCAGAAGTCAGAGGCAGGTGGATCTCTGTGAGTTCAAGCCAGCCTGGTCTACAGAGTGAGTTCTAGGACAGCCAAAGCTACAGAGAGAAACCCTGTCTCAAAAACAAACAAAACAAAAAAAGCCAAAGAAAAAAAGAATGAACAGCCTGGTACAGAACTGAGCAGAAGACTTGAAAAAGCATTTCCGAAAAGAGTTCAATAAACCTATAGGAAGGTTTTCAGTTGCATTAGTGTCCAGGAAAGTGAACATTGGAATCCCACTGAGCTATCACTACACATCCACAGAACAACAAAACACAATAGCTTGACTGTCCCAGTGTTGGCAGGGCCACGATGGAGCAGAAGCAAGTCTCCATTGAGTGGGAAGTCAAGTTTTATAATCACTTCCAAAAGACGATGGCAGTATGTAGGTAAGTCTGAACCACACACATCCTGACAATTCCTCCTCTAGACACCTTCCTTCATTATAGTGATGGATGCTAATATCTACTCGGATAAATGTTGCACATTTGCATTCATTCCCACGTGCCTGTATGTTCTTGTGACAGTCACAGGCAGACACACGCCCTCCCTTCCTGTGTTTACAGTGCAAGACACACTAATTGACACACTGCCCTTTGACCCAGCCTCGCTCAGGTCAGGGAGGTGGCTCTCCCAGTCCCAGGTAATAGTCAGAATTGTAAGACCCCAAAACAACCCACGCAGGGAACAACTGTGAATATCGTATTGGTGTGGAACAGAAGAAAATGAGCAAGTTATACTTAGATTTGACAACATAGATAAATACGTTTTTTATTTTCCCTTTTTAAATTTAAATTTTTGTTTCTTGAGACATGATCTTGCTATGGAATCCCCACTGTCAAGATAGAATCCTGGCTTCTGTGGAACTCTCTTTGTAAAGCAGGCTGTTTGAAAACTTGTGGCAATCCCCTTGCCTCTGCCTCTCCCTCTGGGTTACATGCTTGTGCTGCCACACCTGGCTTTACTAGGTACCCCCACTTCTAGCTGGCTGGGCACTCCCTGTGTAGCCCGGGGTGGCTTCCGGCTTACAGCAGTCCTCTGGCCTCAGCCTTCCAAGTGCTGGTATTGTGGATGTGTGCCACCAAGCCCTGCTCTAAGAGACAAGACAGTTTTTAAAGTTTTATTTATTTTATTTCATTTTTGTGGTACTAGGGCTTGAACCTGGGGCTTTGTCTGTGCCAGGCAAGTGCGCTACCACGGAGTTACATGCCCAACAATAACAGGGATGAGTCTTAAAAAAAGAAGACAGACAATAGAGAATATACATTGGTTTTCATTTGTCTGAACTCCAAAAGCAAAATGAAACCATGTTTGTTTAGATTCACAATTCAATGTTAAAACAGTAAGGAGAAATAAGAGATTGAATTCCACAATAGCTGGGGTGGTGGTGGGAGCATCTCAGAACTGGAATGTTCTCCCTGGTGACCGGAGTGGGGGTTAGGAGAATATCCCTTTCACAGTAACTCTTCAGGCTGTACGTTAACATTTTACATACTCTTCTGTACATGCAAAAGCCATAACCCAGGCATGCCATAAGCAGCCCTTGCCTGGAAACGGGAGGAGGAGGGGACAGTTCATATTTATGGGATGTCACTGTGTGTCAGACAGAGTTCTCATCCCCTTTTCCTTGAGCCAAGTGAGATAGCTGTTGTTATTAACCCTCCCCCTCCTTCAGCTACAGAAATGGACATACAGAGAAGGGAAGCGTCCGATCCAACATCAAACAGCAAGTAAATATCAGAGCCGGGCTTGAGTGCAGGCATTCTGGTTCCTGTGTCCATATTCTTGTCCAAGTACTTCCTGATTCTTTCTCTTCTCGTTAGTTTCCAAGGGGGTTTTAGTCCTTCACGTCCATCTCTCCTGGAGTTATAAAGTGTAGATTAATCTTAATTTGCAATTAACTGTGGACAGGAGGTGTAGTTCTGCCTTAGTCAGGGTTTCTGTCACTGTGATGAAACACACATCACTTCCAGTCCTAGTCCAGCACCACAGGAAGTCAAGGCAGGAACTCAACCAGGGGAGGAACCTGGAGGCAGGAGCTGAAGCAGAGGCCCTGGGCAGTGTTGGGGGGGGGGAGTGGCGGGGAGGGGGGCTGCTTACTAGCTTGCTTTCCCATGTTCCCCATGGCTTTCCCAGCCCGCCTTCTTACACAACTCAGGACCACCTGCCGAGAATTGGTATCACCTACAGTGGGCTGGGCCCTCCCACATCGATCATTAACCAAGGAAATGCCCCGACAGAGGACAGACGATGCCCTGCTAGCCAGTCTTATAGAGGCATTTTCTCAATTCAGAGTCCTTCTTCCCAGATGACTGCCTTGTGTTAAGTTGCCATAAAACTAAGCGGCCCAGACCCCCGGGTTTGTCCATGGTCCACTGTGAAAGGAGACGAAGAATGAAGTCTCGAATTCTTTTCTGTCTAACTCTCTTGGAGTAGAGGATAGATTTAAATTGATCAAAAATCAGCTTTATTTTTTTAATATTTATAAAAAATATTAAATTGTGTGTATTTGGGTAGGTCTGTGCACATGCATGCAGGTGCCCAGAGTGGCCAGGGGATCTGTCAGATCTCCTGGAGCTCCAGTCTCAGGCATTTGGGAGCCACCTGGCCCGGGTGCTGGGAACTGAACTTGGGTCTTCTGGAAGAAGTATGTGCTCCTCACTGCCAAGCCATCGCTCCAGCCCCAGCTTTTTTTTTTTTAGATTTATTTATTTATTATATATACAGTGTTCTGCCTGCATGAATCCCTGCCCACCAGAAGAGGACACCAGATCTCATTACAGATGGTTGTGAGCCACCATGTGGTTGCTGGGAACTGAACTCAGGACCTCTGGAAGAGCAGTCAGTGCTCTTTACCTCTGAGCTATCTCTCCAGCCCGCCTTTTTTTTTTTTTTTTTTTTTTTTTTTTTTTGTTTCCGAGACAAGGTTTCTCTGTGTAGCTTTGTGCCTTTCCTGGATCTCGCTCTGTAGACCAGGCTGGCCTCGAACTCACAGAGATCCACCTGCCTCTGCCTCCTGAGTGCTGGGATTAAAGGCGTGCGCCACCACTGCCCGGCTTTTTTTTTTTTTTTTTATGAGTGTACAAAACAATGGGTTTTGTTCTGACATCTTCACAAAGGGCAGATATATACAAACTCAGATTAGAACCCATTCCTAGTTTACCCAGCATTCCATTTTCCTGACTTCACCTGCTAGACTCCTCAGTACTTCCACCTTAGTCACGCTCTCGAGGAACACTGGCCAGCAGTCTTCTGCTTTGCGTCACTCCTGAGAGCAGGGAGAGCTGGGCAGGCTTTCCTCAGCGGCCACTTGACTGTTTTATGTGGAAGGGACTTTTCGCGGCATTGGGCATACCACATTGCCAAAAGAGCTTTAGTATCTTAGCAAAACAACTTTGGATTTAATCCCTATTTTATGTCCTTTCTTTAGCATGAGTAATTAAGCATAGGAAAGCAAGATTCCATCCTAGATAAGGAGTAGATGCACTCCCCACGCCTCTGTCACCGAGGGCCGCTAATGGCTTGGATGAAGTGCACTTCGTAGCTATTTGAGAACTCTGAAACATTAGTCATGGCAGACAGGTTGGGAAGAGTACCAGAACTTAATGTATTACCAGACTGGCAGTGCGCTCCCAGTTTCCCTCAGTGTCCCACATCCTGGAAGCCCCCAACTCAGCGGAGGACGGGGGGTGGGGGTGGGGGTTGTGTGCTCCTAAGGCTCCTGCAGAGGGGGAAATCCCACGGTTGTGGTTTTCCTTTCTGTCTCCCTTGCGTCCAGCCCTAAGCAGTCCCACGGTGGTGGTGGAGGTGAGGACAGTAGCGGCAGCGAGGGCTTTAGAGATGCTCAAGTCTCAAGAGGGTGGGTGTGGGTGTTTTATTTTTGTCTCTGTTTTCCTGCTGGTTGTCCCAGATCTGGGTGCAAGAGTTTAGGAAATTCATAACAGACTGTGGTAAGTGAGGCCTTGGCTCATTGGCCAAAGGACCAGGAACCAGAGCCCCAAGGAACCAGAGCGTACAGGGGAGAAAACAGAGGAATGAGGTGCTTGGGAGAGCGGCTCCAAAGAAAGGCTTTCAGAACCCACCGAGGGACAGTGACCTCCCAAGTGTCAGCTGGACACTGGGTGGCGCACACAGGAGATGAGTCTGAAAAGGCTGGAAAGTGGAGCCGACAGTGAAACCACAGAAAGCTGGTCAGGACTTGCTGCCTAAACCCAGCCTGCTCGATTGTCTCCTAAAACAAAAATAACACCCTCCACTAGATTCAAACAAGACCTCGGGTTTCATAACACAATATTAAAATAGCCAGGATAGGAGCCAAAATTAATCATCTTATAAAGAACCAGAGAAATCTCAACTTGCATGGGAAAAGGCAACCAACAATTGCCAAGGCTGGGATGGTGCAGACATCCTACCCAAGACCCACTCGGATAAAAGTACCCTCAAAAGTCAGGGCAAACACTGCTGTTGAAACTAATAGGAGAGGGAAACACTTCAGTAAAAGTGGTAAATGAATAAGTAAATATGGTAACCGAGTTCTTGAGATCTACAAAATAACAGAATGAGGAGTCAGTGTTCTTGGAGACGGGGGGACTGCCAAACAATCCAGTCCAGTCAGGCAGTGGTGATGCACACCTTGAATTCCAGCACCCGAGAGGCAGAGGCAGAGGCAGGTGGATGGATCTCTGAGTTCAAGACCAGCCTGGTCTACAGAGTGAGTTCCAAGACACCCAGGGCAACACAGAGAAACCCTGTCTTGAAAACCAACGAGAGAGAGAGAGAGAAAGAGAGAGAGAGAGAGAGAGAGAGAGAGAGAGAGAGAGAGAGAGAGA
>CABHPQ010149455.1:7299-20479 GCA_902168405.1 Peromyscus aztecus | reverse complement strand
ACACACACACACACACACACACACACACACACACACACACGGCCCACATGTGGAGGTCAGAGGACAACCTCAGCTGTCTGTCTGTCCTTACCTACCTTTTTGAGACAACATCTTCTGTTTGTCTGCTACATTAAATGTATATAAATTTGTATGTGGATGTGTACATATATGTACTTGTTTGTGTGTACATGTGCATGAGTGTGTGCATGTGGATGTGTGTACGTGTGGAGGTCAGAGATTGACTTTGGATGTTTTATTTACTCATTTTCCATCTTGTATTTTGAGACAGGGTCTCTCGATGAACCTGGTCATTGATTTGCCAGGGGGGATTCTGCTTGCCTCTGACTCAATTACAAGGGCACCCTGTCACACCCAGCTTTTACATGGGTGCTGAGGATTGAACCTAGGTTCTTATGGCAAACACTTTACCAACAAGGCCGTGGCAGACGTCTGTCTTTATCCCTGTGTGTACGTGTGCGTGTGCATGTGCTATGGCACACATGTAGTCAAGAGGACAACCGTGGGTACCAGGTCTCAGCTTCCCTCAGACAGTATCTCTTGCTTCAGTGCCGTGTTCCACAGGCTGGCTGGCCTGTGAGCTTCTGGTGATCTTCCCATCGCTGCCTTCCATCTTGCTGCCACCATGCCCAGCCAGGTTTGCATGGGTTCTGGGGATCCGAACTCAGGTCCCCATTCTTGCGCAGCAAGTCCTTTACCCACCAGCCCCGTCCCCAGCCTCTATGGCGTACTTCTGTCATACTGATATGAGTTAATCTGCCATTTGTAGTTCGCACGTGCTGTGGTCTGGATGTATGTGTCCTTGTAAAATTCCTGTGTTGAAAGGTAACCCTGAGGCAGCTGTATCCAGAGGAAGGAGGGCACAGGCGATGGCTGGTCACAGGGCTGCACCTTCATGAATGAGAGCTGCCCGTTCTAAGAGGCTTTGGAGAGCTTATTCACCCACTCCCCAGACACCAAGTGTGGGACCTGGGCCTTTCCAGCCTCCTGAACCGTGAGCACTGAAGGTCCGAGATTTGTAAATTGTTCCATCTAAGGCCTTTCTCTGTAACAGCCCGCGTGGATGAAGGCAGGTGTTTCTCTTGGTCTACTGATTGTCTTCTGCTTTTATGATGGCATCTCTAACTCCTAGACTTTTTAAGTCACCTCCGTGCTTTTCTGGAACTTTACTGCTGCCCGGTGCTGCAGAGCACCCCTTTTCTTTCTCCTCCCTACACCTCTCTCCTCCCGTCTCTCAACAGCTTGTTACCTAGTTCTTCTGTCCTGTGTTTTACCCACACAGCTGCGAGCTGTGCCCACTGGCCTTTGGTTTTCCTCTCTTAAAGTGTAGAGCCTTGGTCAGCTGTCTGTCGTCGTTGTCGTCACTTGTGTCTGTCACTCAGACTCTGGCATCGCCCTGCAGCCGGAGGAGCTCTGCTGCAGTCAGCCGCTGGACTTGGATTTTCTCCCTCACCTCTAGGACAATACCGGCAGAGCAGCTCTTCACTTTCGCCCTCCAATCGATTCTCCTCACCAGTTTCCCTGACCTTCTCAAATGCGTAGCTGTCTCCCAGCTGCCTTGGCTGTCTTGAGTCGTCTCTAGCTCACAACACCACCCTCCATCTGAGCCCTGTCAGGGCCCGACCTTGCCTCGTGATCCCCAATGCGTGGATCTGCCATCCACCTCCTTGTGAGGAACGACTCCCATTTTTGAAACTGTAACCCCTTTTTATTTTCATCTATTCTTATATTTTAAAGCTAGAGTCCATGTATGAGAGAAACATTGACTATTTCTATTTCTGAGTCTGGCTTGTTTCACGTCCTACAATCATGTGATTCCACTCTTCTTCATGAATGGATAAAACTCCACTGCGTCTCTCGACCCTTCTTATTTATTTATCCATTAATAAGCAGCTGGGCTGTTTCTATTCCTTGGCTATTGTGAAAGGTACCACGATGAACATGCATGTGCAGGTATCCCTATTGTTCCCTTAGGGCGTGTTTTAAAGATGGTTTTAACAGAAACATCAGGCGGGAAAGTGAGGATCTCAGATGGTAGGTGTAGAGCTCTTGGGGTGAGTGAAGTGTTCTGAGGACGTCACAAGGAACAAGCAGATTCCACAAGGAGTAGAGACTTGTGTTTTGTAAGCCAGGCTGGTTTTCCAGAGCACTCTTCCTGGTTCCCACCTGATGGGCAGAAAGACAATGCAAGTGTTGACTTTGTCACTACTGTGAAGAGGGCAGAGCCAGTCACCCCTGGAAACAGCGTGATCCTGTCCCCGTGGTGACGGACTGAGCTCTGAGGACAGGACCAGGATTCGGAGAGGACCTGGGCAGGAGGCCGTGTGGGAGGTGATGGAAGAGGCAGGCTGCACAGACGTCCACAACTTGCCAGCTGAGTAACTTAGGACATTATTGGATATGGGCTTGTCCAGTTCCTCATCTGTAGGGTGCAGTACGAATGACATCCATTTCACGTGGTTCTGGGGAAGTCCATGAATTGTGGGAAGCACAGTGGGTTGAAATGTAGTACTAGCATGTAGTAAACGTTAGCCAGCATCACTTCCGTGTGGCCTCTCCGCTATGACAGGATGCTGCTTTTGGAGGCTCTTCCTTTTACTTTGTTAAGGGAGATAGCATCTACTTATTGTCCTCACTCTAAAAATGATGCTAACCTCCCAGGTGTCTCCCTCATCTAGATTCTCGTAGCCATGTGATTCATCCTATCACCACATGCCCTTCCTGTTTTCATTTTGACTCTGGATCCGTTCTGCCTGTAGGCATCACAGTTCAGCCCTGTTTGTTTCGCTCAGGCTGGTCCCCACAGTGTCCTCAGAACTGCTTTGACTTCCTTAAGAATAGAAGAACTGGGCTGGGGAGAGGGTCCGGCGGTTCCAACCTGCTGAGTAAACTGATGACCTAAGTTAGGATTCCCAGGACCCACACAAAAGTCCGACACAGTAAGGCATGGGTCTGCAGTCCCCACACTTCTATGGGAATATGGGAAATGGAGACAGGAGCATTCCTAGAATTCAGGCTGGTTAGCCTTGTGGTGAACTATGACTCAAAAAATGTGCAAGTCGAGGACCTGCACCCAAGAGAGTCTTCAGGTGTCTACACACACGTGGTGGCATGCTGCCTCTCCCCTCACACAAGGACGAGGAGGGCCAGGGCTACAGCACAGTGGTAAGGCGTTTGCCTAGTGTGTGTAAGGCTCGGGATTTCACCCCCAGTACAGTAAACAGGAAAGGAACCCGAGAAATGAAATGATTTAGAGCCAGGCATGGTGATGGGTACATCTAATTCCGGCATTCTGAAGTCGGAGTCTAGCTAGTTCCATGCTAGTCTGGGGACCGTAATGAGACCCTGTTTTAAAACAAACAAGGAAGTGTATTCTGTAGTATGCCCCCCCCCACTCCCAATGGTCCCCTCCTTTCCCGTCCTGCGCTTCCTCAGGTGCCATTACTGTTAGATCCAGATTAATGCAGACATTTCCAGAAAGCACTTTCTGACTTCCTGAGACTTCTGCAAGTGGGTCATCTCCACTGGATGTTTTACATGCGTTGAATTCAGCACAGTTAAAGCTGAGCTGCTGAATCACTCATGTTCATCTTCGTACAGCTCCTCTTAATGAATGTCAGCAGCAGAGCGTGGGGAACACATCCTGCCAGCCCTGTAGGAATTAAGCACCCCTGATAAGAAATGATTGACCTCAACGCATTTCTTTAAAATCTCTAATACTTATCACTCACTGCATTTCTCAGCTCTGTATTTATGCATTAAATATGTCTTTATCCACCTCCTTTTTATGCTATTGGCTGTTGTTTTACCTGTAACTATGTTCTACTGTGAATTATTCTCAACAAATGAAATATCTTTTCTATTGCACATGTGTGACTGCCCTAATGTGTCCAGTGCTCTGCTGTGTAATGCACAAGCCCTTCTTAGGATCACAAAACCCTCACTTTCTGCCCCCTGCTCTTCCCACCCCCTCCCATTGCTTGACTCAGGTCGGGTGTGACTGACACCCAGGCCTGTTCCTGCCTCCGAGCTGTGCCTGTAAAATTCCTTCGACCTGGAAGACTCTTCATCCAGGAGTCTAGCTGGAAGACACTTTTGAGATAGTCCTCTGCAGGGAGCTAATGAAATCCCGAGGCAATGAGTATTGCTGACACGGTTATTGGTCTGTCAAGAACCTGATGCCTCCGCCCTATTGGAGTGGAAAGGCCTCCCCGCACCCCAGGGTAAAGCTCAGAAGGATGGCCAGGCCTTCCTCAGGTCTGAGTGTGAATGCTGACAGAAAATGCTCACCATAGCCCCTCCCCATGTTTATAGTCTGAAGATGGCTCCGCTACAGAGACTGTCCCTACGACATTAGCTAGACCTGCTTCCTTGTCCTATGCAATGACACTTCCTCCCTGTTCGATTGTGTATAATGAATTCAGTGAGCTTCTAGGGTGCTTCAGTTCCTCCATTAGAGAGTATATTCCACCCAACTCCAGCTTTTCTGTGTCTGTGTGTCTGTCCTCTACATTCCCTCACTGTCCTAGTTATGTCCATTCCTGAAGCCAAGCAAGCAGGTAGCATATCGCAAATGTTACCTTTTCCTTTTCTTTTTTACAACAACAACAACAATAACAAACAGTGTGTGTTGTGAATATGTGGAAGTCAGAGGATCATTTTGTGGCATGCATTTTCTCCTTTCACCATTTAGGTTCTGAAGATCAAACTCAGGTTTGGCAGTGAGTGACTTTTTCCCCTGAGGCATTTTGCCAGCTCGTAAATGGCACCTTTCCATCGTGCTTCCCCCTGTCATTACACTCACGCTGGAGACTCCACTGTGTATTACTGCGCTCACATTAGAGACTCCATTATCTCCCTGCCTGCCTGCCTATCTATCTATCTATCTATCTATCTATCTATCTATCTATCTATCTATCTATCTGTCTATCTATCTGTCTATCTGTCAGTCTGTCTGTCTATCTATCTGTCTATCTGTCAGTCTGTCTGTCTATATCTCTATCTATCATCTGCCTATCTAGGAATGAATTTTGGTTAATCTTAATTGTCAGCTCAACAGGGCCCGGACTCACCTAAGAGGTGTGCTTCAGGATGGGTGTCTAAGGGTGGTTTCAGGAAGGATTAGCTAAGGGAAGAGCATGCTTTCCCAGAGTGGGTGGTGCCCTCTGGCGGGACCCCAGATGCAGAGACGTTTGGGGCCGTGGGGAGCGGTTCTGGTTCATGCACCTGCCTGCCTTGCACCTCTCTGGGGAGGGGGCTTAAACCATCATTGCAGCCGCGGTCATCACCCTTGGCTGACATCAGAATCAGCACCTTCAGCCTTTCAATACGGCCGAAGACCAGTGGTTTTCTGAGGATCTTTTAGGTCTTTAACACCAGACTGGAAGTACCATTCAGTTCTGTCAGAGAAATGGCTCTGTGCAAGTGTGTGGTCTGAGCAAGTGGGGTCCTCAGACTCAAACAGCCATTGTGGGTAACGTTTGCAAGACGTTCTAGCAAATACCTTTTATTAGCACTGATCCCGGTTATGTTCCTCCAGAGAATGCTAATATCTATCTATCTCTCGTCTCATTATCTGCCCATCTGCTAGCTATTTTACTCATCTATCTTCAATATAGCAAAACACAGCTCAGCACATACGAGTGCGCGCGTGCGCGCGCGCACACACACACGACTGTTAAAAACAAATGACGTGTCCACAGGTCTGCCAGGCATTATGGCTTATTAATATCTCTGTCATTTAACATAATGTAAGTGGCTCATTAAAAGTAACCGAGAAGATTAATAAATAACAGTCCCCCCACCTCCGCCTTTCTGAGAGGAGACAGGGTCTTACCACGTGGCCCATGGTGGTCTGGAAGTCAAGATTCTGCTTCAGTTTCCTACTCTGGGATTGCAGGTGTAAGCCACCAAGCTCAGCGCCTCAGTACCTTTCATAGACACCCTTGTAACCCATCCATGTTTGGGACTTGGTGACCAGGGACTATTCAGTGAACTCTGCCACAGCAACAGTCTGTCCTACACCACTGTTCATATTTTAAAAATAATCCTGAGTTGGGCGGGGTGGTGCACACCTTTAATCCCAGCACTCGGGAGGCAGAGCCAGGTGGATCTCTGTGAGTTCGATGCCAGCCTGGTCTGCAGAGCGAGATCCAGGACAGGCACCAAAACTACACAGAGAAACCCTGTCTTGAAAAACCAAAAACAAACAACCCAACTTCAGGTCCTCAGGAGAAGGACTCTGTGTTCTATGTTGTGTTCCTTGCAGTGTCTCGCGTGCTGTTTAGTGAATAGCTGTTGATTGAATAACCAGGAAGCAAAGTTGGATCATTTCCTTCCAATTTCTGTGCCATTTTGCTTCCTGGAACGGTGTCTGGCCCCTCCCACAAGATTTTTGTAGTAAGGGTGTCACTGAGGCTGTGGGGCCCTCTTCCCTGGACTGACCAGGGCTTTCAGCCCCGTCCTGGTGTCCTAGGGGTCTGTCTGGAATCGCACCCTTAGGTGTCCTGACTGACACACTCTGGAAGGTACCTGGTTATTGGGTTTTGTCGAGAAATGGCTCTGTGCCCGGGCCTGCTCCCTCGGGCTCGCAGCGAGTGAGGTCGGCTGCTCTGCCAGCCGCCAGCCGTGAGCAACGCCGTCTTCCTAACTGCCAAGGAAAAAACGGTAATTGCCCCTCGTTTGTTTGAATAACCTAAGATGAGGCTAAACAAGGCTATTCAGCAGGAAGGAAGCAGCGGTTGGAAGTGCCCAAACAGCATAAATGCCGAAAAGGAACCGGAAAACTCCTCTGCACCCATTATGAGTACCTGCTGGGACCTCTAGGCGAGCGATGGAAATGACGAATGACCAGGAAGCAGAGATTTGTTCCGTCAGATAAATCTAATTGCAGAACTCTGAATAGGAGCGCATTCCGCTTTGGTAGATTTTAATCCCACTATAAGACTTATCATCTTTGAGGACTGTGTGTTTATTAGTGATGTGGAAGGAGTGAATAAAGCTTTGCTTATGAGTCCTCTATTTCCTAACAGCATAGTGTCCGCCAAGACTCCGGTGCAGAACGAGGCCTTGGGCAGAGGGGCTCTCATCAACCGTGGTCACACACTGCCCCCTGGTGGCTCAAAGGAATCTCACAGTTTTGTCCTGAAAGGGAAGTGCCGGAGAAAGATGGACCAAATCTCGCCCCATCTCTGTTGTAACTTTCTCCCCAATGCTCTCCTCTTCCCTCTGCACTGTTTTACACCCTCCTATGTGCCACGTGACTACTCATCGTTCTTCTGAGGCTCAATTCTATCGAATGGCTAAGGAAACTCAGTGAATCCCTACTGTGTGTAGGGCATTCTGCCACCAATTCAGAGGGAACTTTCAGAACATTGGTCAGAATTGTTCTGTCCATTTTCTAACAGGCTCAGACTCTCATCATTTGAGGGATTATGTATTTATTTATCGTCGGTTTCCCCTGGTAAATCCAGAGAGTGAGGCCTGTGAAGATAAGGATCATTTCCATGTGGTTACTGCTCTCTGCTTAGTACCTGTGCAAGTATTCGGCACTTAACGCCCCCTCAGTCAGGCTCACGGAGTAAGTTTGTGATCTCAGTTTCAGTGTGGTAACTGTGGATCTTAGGATAGAGAAGAGAGCTGCCGATTTTGAGACGTTCAGGGGATGGAGCTGTGTTCTACCAAGGTTCCCAAAGGAGGCCATCTGAAAAGCAGGAGGAAGTGGGGGAGTTAGTCCAGGTGGTTGAAGGGTCTTTGAGCCAGGAAAACAGCATGGGCATGGGCATGAGAAAGACCTGGTCATGGAGAGCTGTGACCACTGTGTAGTCAGCCATGCTGGAGAGAGATGCCAAAGATGTCTACGGTGGGAAGTGCCACTGGGAAGGAGAATACAGGTCTTTGAAAGGTCTAGATGCCACAGTTTTACTGTCTGCGTTAGGGAAGGAAGTAGGTACATTTGCTTCTTAAAGTTCTGTTTTCAGAGGACCGCCTGCTAGCTCAAAGCTAAAGGTGCATTTCCACACACACACACACACACACACACACACACACACACACACACAAGCACAAGTCACAAAGAATGGGAATGAAATAAAGATGGTCACAGGCACAGCTGAGGGCATCAGGATCAGGATGAAAGGGAAGAAAACAGCTATCGTCCTGTGTTCCAAAGAGCAGAGAAGAGAGAGCATGAGGCGTCATTCTCCGCTTGTGTGAGCACTGTGACGAACAGTGCTGAGTGCTTCAGTGAACCACAGGGCTAGCTACTGGCCTGAAACTGTTGCAGTCAAATTCTACGGTTTTCCTCGTTCGTGGCCCTGTGCAAGTTGCATTAACTATGCTCTCACTGCAGTTTATCTCTCAGTACCTCATGGCTTACTTCATCGAAAGACCCCTATTGAGTTGCTTAGATTTAGCCTACAATTGGGACGGTTTCAAGTACAAAGCTAGACAAGTAAATCTCTGAATTATCAACTATATTTTAAAATTTTTATTATTATTTTTGTGATTTTTTAAAATGAAGTCTCATGTAGCCTAGGCTGGCCTCAAACTTGCTCAATAGCCTAGGCTGACTTGGAACTAATCACGCTCTGTGACTGAAAGTCAAGTTGTTAAACCTTTGAGATCTCTTATTTGGTATTTATTGGCTTTAAAAATATTTTTTATACAATAGATTTTGATCATATTCCTTCCACTCCCTCGGCTCCTCCCAGGTCTTCCCTACCTCCCTGCCCACCAACTTCACTTTCTTTCTCTCTCTCAAAAAACAAACACCCAAGAATCAATCAATCAAACAAACAAACGAACAAAAACCTAAAAAGACAAAGAATATGAAACTTAAAATCAAAACCAAACCATCACAAAAAGCATACAAAGAAAATGGAGTCCATTATCTGTTAGCCAGCTACTCCTGAGCATGGGGCCTGCTCTGGAATATGGTTGATATATGTGTCTCTCCATTGGAGAAAACTGATTTTCCTCTGCCAGCAGGCATCAATTGCAAACAGCTTCTTGGTTAGAGGTGGGACTTTGCGCCTATGTTCCCTTCCCTGTGCTGGGATTTGACTGACTTGACCTTGCGTGGGTCTTATGCATGCTGTTGCAGTCTCTGTGAGTTCATATGAACACCAATCCTGTTGAGTCTGGAAGACATCGTTTCCTTGGAGTCAGAGTCAACTCTGTGTAGTTGGTTTTTTCACTCTTTGCTATGTGGGGACCTGCCACCCAGCTCGCAAATAAATACACAAAGACTTATCCTTATTTATGAAGGCCCGGCCTTAGCTTGGCTTATTTCTAGCCAGTTTTTCTAAACTTTAATTATCCCATCTACATTTTGCCTCTGGGCTTTTACCTTTCTCTCTTCCATATACCTTTCTTTTCTTCTTATTCCACGGCTGGCTGTGTGTCTGTGTGTCTGTGTGGCTGGCCTCTAGCATCCTCTCTCCTTTTCCTTTTCTCACTCCTCCTTTTCATTCTTCTATTTTTCTCTCTGCCTGCCAGCCCTGCCTCTTTCTCTCTCCTGCCTTGTTATTGGCTGTTCAGTTCTTTATTAGACCAATTAGGTGTTTTAGACAGGCAAAGTAACACAGCTTCACAGAGTTAAACAAATGCAACATAAAAGAATGCAAAACATCTTTGCATCATTAAACAAATATTCCATCCCATAACGAATGTAACACATCTTTAACTGATATTCAACAATACCTCTGGTTCTTAAAAGTCTTTCTGCCTCCTCATCCTAATAGTCTCTGAGCCCCAGGAGGAGGGATTTGATGGAGACTACCATTTGAGACTGAGCACTCCAGTCTCACCGTGTACCTTGCCCAGTTGTGCGTCTGTGTTGGTTTCACCTACTTCAAGAAGCGTCTCTGACAAGGGTTGAGTGATGCCCCCATCTGTGGATATATTATTAAGTCATTAAGAGTGATTTTATTTCTATGTTTTAGCAGAATAATTGTAGTAGGTCTTCATCTAGGCCCCGTGACCTATTGAGTCCAGGTTCTTGACCAGTTTAGCAGTGTCAGGTATGGGTTCCATCTGAAATAACACGTAAAAAATTAAATTATATGTATGTGTGTGTCTAAGTGTGGACCTATGCATGTGAGTGCAGTGTCTGGCAGCCAGAGAAGGCTTGACACTCTCGAGAATTGGAGCTAGGCGGTTGTAAGCTGCCTGATGTGGGTTCTGGAAACCAAACAGATCTTCTGCAAGAGCAGTTCATACTCTTATTCACACACACACACACACACACACACACACACACACACACACACACACGAAAATTAAATAGACTTCCTCGTTTAGAGAAGAGCACTCTGCAGTCTTTTGTTCTCTGGAGACTGTGGCTGGGTCTCTGTGTTAATTTCTGGTGGTTTGCCATCTACCATAAGAAGGAGTTTCTCTGATGAGGGCTAGATGGTGCAGTAACTTACGGATATAGAGCTAAGTCAGTAGGAGTAGGTTTATAGCTACGTTCGTTAGCAGAATACAGTAGCAAGTTTCCCCTAGGGCGTGTATGGCCACGGGTTCTTTGTCTCAATCCTTTGGAGCGGGCCTTAGATCCAATCAGAAAGTCGTTGGTTACTCTCATAACATTCACACCACTGCTGTTCTAGCGGCATGTCTCGTCAGGTTGATCATTATTGCCGCTCACAGCTGGGTAAGACTAATGGTTATTCTTCTTCCCAGGAGAGTGCACAGCACCTTAGATCACCATGAAAGCTAGCCACCAGGGGTGAAGCTTCCAGGTGAGTACCAGCTTGAATTCTGTGTTCTGTAACTTCAGCAGTAGGGTCTTTCCATCAAGTTCTGGAGAGTAACCGAGAACAGTGACAGTAGCCTATCATGTTTTGGGTCTATGGCACCCCAATGACCAAAAAACTCCAAAGGAGGCAACGTATTCCTGGCACCTTTTATTTGATAGCTTATGGTGTGTAGGATGGGTAGTGTTCCCCTACTATCAGACAATTCTATTCTCTATTTATAGGAAGCTCCTGTGGTAGCAGGTTTCCATACAGCTTTCTCAAGGCTCAGAGGTCATCCTGGCAGAGGGGCAAAAGAATCGCCAGAGCCAGAGGCGGTAGATGGTTGCAGCATCCCCGACCACACAGCAGGGCAGTTGCACTTGCGAACTGCAGCCATTGTTACAGCACGTGTGACATCACTGCAAGCTCAAGCCCAACAAAAATCAGTCATGGAGGGGGAGGTCATCAGGAAGCCCCATCCCCAGCTGAGGAGCTATGGCAACTGATATCTTTTAGGAGAGGGAGAGTACATTTCTATTAGGGTGTGACCCCTGGTAGGTCAACCACACTCAGCTAGGTGACTCTACACCCTGCAGTATATGGATGGCACAAAATTGGAATGTATGGGTAATAAACAAAGGAATATGGGGGCTGGGTGGGGAGTTAGGGGTGGGTTTAGAAGGGATGGGGGAGGAGTGGAGGGTGACGGTTATTGAAATCTATTGTATGAAATTCTCAAAGGATTAATTTTAAAAATGAAAAGGAATGAAATCTGAAAACAATAAGAAGGTTTATGTGTTGTCCTTTTCAGCCATTCATTCATTCATTCCACAACTATTTATTAGGCTTCTGCCATGATCCTGGCATGTTGTTAGATGTTGTGACTAGCGAATCACAGAGCTTTCCAGAAACTCAAGGATGTGATGGTGCTCTACCGACCTACAAGACTGTAATTTGGGAATACAAACTCTCTCCAGGGGAAGGAAGAATGATGAAAATATTTTAAGTGAGGACAGGACACAAGCAAATTTCCACACTACAATCCCACCTTACCTGGAGTGTGTGGAACGGATGGCCCTGGGTGAATTACTTGGCAAGAGACTCCCCTGCTCTTTGCAAGGTTTTCCCTGTTCTCCTGCATTTGGTGTTCGCTTCATTCCACAGAAGTGAACCCCTAGCCAAGCAGGCACAAGCTAGTCACATTTAGAGAGCTCACTTGATGCAGCAGTAGACATTCTAAGTGTGTAGATTGGCTCACATGTCGTAGACTTTTCCCCTTCCCCTTCTGGGTGTTTGCTGTTCCCTTCCTGACTGTGTGCTGTTTGCTTTGCATTACAAGTGATGCTCCCTTCTTCAGTTTCTAACCGAATGTGTGAACAGCTACAGTTTTCTAGGTCGGTAACCAAGACGTTAAAAGCTGGGGAAATTCTTGAGGTGCTCTGCTTTTCCTCATTGTTTTCTTTATAGTGTATTGTTCATCTCCCAGGGGACAATGAAAAAGCCTAGAAGCGAAATATTGTTGCTGAGTGAGTGCTTGTTAATGAGTAGAAGAACAGATCACACATGGAAAATTGCCCACAGCTGTTTGAATTTATAACCGACTCTTATTGTTGCATTTTGCAATGTGTTCCCTCACCAGAGTAAATATATGTGATTTACAGAGTAAATGTAGTATATTTAGGCTTCAAAATGATCAGTGGAAATAAATTTATTTATATTCTGTTCTAAAATTGATGATATATGGATTCTCATTATAGGGTAGTAGTGTTGTGTGTGTATGTAAGTGTGTAAATATAGCTTCTCACTGCAGATACAAACTTAAAAATTAAATTTCTAATAAAGCTTCCAAAAGAACCTTAGTAATGCGGCTATGACACAAAACAATCTTTCAGAAAGCTATTTGAGATGAATTTAACATAAAATTAATGGAGAGAAAAGCATTCACCTCCATTCCTTCTAGATAAATATGAGAAAGGTAACTAATGCTTTCCATTAAAGGAGCATGTGCTGCTTATAGAGGTCAGAGTTAGTTGCTAGTACTTGGAGTCACTAATTCATTTCTTTCTTCCTTCCTTTTTCTTTCTTTCTTTCTTTCTTTCTTTCTTTCTTTCTTTCTTTCTTTCTTTCTTTCTTTCTTTCTTTCTTTCCTTCTTTCCCTCCCTCCCTCCCTCCCTCCCTCCCTCCCTTCTCTTTCTTTTTTAGACAAGGTCTCACTCATCTCAGACTGTCCTTGAACTTGCTATGTAGCTAAGGATGATCTTGAATTTCTCATCCTCTTTCCTCCACCTCCAAAGTGCTAGGACCACAGGCACGTACCTCCATCTCCTAAGCGCTAGGACCACAGGCATGTGCCTCCATCTCCTAAGCACTAGGCAGGCATGTGCCTCCATCTCCTAAGCACTAGGCAGGCATGTGCCTCC